>PVKH010000638.1:0-21308 GCA_004027955.1 Chaetophractus vellerosus
CAGTAAAACTACAAAAAACACACATGCAAAAATATACACACACTTAAGTATTATGCCTTCTGCTAAAAGTATAAGGAAGAAGTGATGGGAGTCAGGATTCAACTATATAATTTTATCCTTTTTAAACTGTAAAAGTGAATTTAAGCTAATGAAGGTAATGTTTATACATATTTCAGCCTATTGTTGGATACATTATATCATTTTATATACATTTATCTTTGAATTGTTTTATCATTAAAATTATTATAATTGAAAGTGAAACACAGAACACTAATATCATTCTAAATTTTAATATTCGATGGCCTAAATTATTATGCCAGAATTCTGCATGCAAAGAAGCTTAGGACCATTAAATAAAGGGACAAATATTCAGACCCCTGTAAATCTGGTAGTCACTGGTTTCACTTCAAAACAATATGGAAAATAATATGTGATCTTGTGATCATGTGAATGTATTAGAAATAGTGTCTTTTATCTTTCTTTTAATTAATCATAGCAAGCATTACATGTAGAGTTACTAATTAAAATACTGGTTCAATATTTGCATAAAAATAAAAGTGACACACTTGCAAATCTGTCCATTTTTCTTAACATACTGATATCACTCACCTATTGCCTCTCACATTTAATATCCCCTAAAATTAATTTGTGCACATTCTAATCTCAGAACAGAGCATAATACTCCTAAAGAACATCAAAATAATTGTGGCAAAGAATGCTTCAGTACAAATCCTAAATTACTTTTTCCTTCTCTGACTTCTGTTTTAAAATTGAAACATGAGTAGGTCTTTGCCTCTTTAAGTAAAACTTTTACAATCTCAAAAGGGTATTCTTGAATGAGAGAGAACTTCTATCCCAGTTTGACTAATGCCTGGAGCATGAACAGTGAAACCTTATTCCTCACCACAGACCTTCTAATGATACTTCAAAGACTTACAAAGCTCCCTAGAGGCTGTTCAGAAGTGCCTACAGTTAGGTGATAAAGCCTGGCTAACAGAACAGGTGGATTCAATTGTATTTTTATAAGTAGCTATCTGTGAGGAGATATCTTGCATTTTATACATTGACTTGCCAGGAAGCAGTAGTAGCTTTTTAAGAAACAATAAAAATGCATAATTAAAGAAGGAAAGAAGAAAACCATTTTTCTTCTTTCACTATGTTCCAAAGTAACATAATTTTTTTTTCATTAAAGAAAATGTGGTTTTGGACAAAATTCTGAAAAATGACCATCCTGTCAATTTTTAAACACACTTTACAATCCTAAATACCTACCAAAATAAACACTTTCATTTTTTTTCTGGCCATTTATTATAGCAAGTTACAGGTCCATAGATGGAAAGTTAATTTATATAATAAATAGATTTAAGAAACATAATTAGAACAGCTAAATGTGATATTCATCAAATAGAATTATGACTTTAGAATAACTCAATTCATTGGTAAAAGCAATTATAAACAACAGTATGAAATAACTATAGTTAAAGTCCTCCATTAATTAAATACATATTTTTCACACATATACATACAAATAACAAGAACAAAATATGAAGATAAACAGATATATCAATTCAGGTAAAGTTTGGCAAAAGGCAGGGAAGAGAGTGAAGCCATGATTAGAAAATTTATGGTAGGGATTGATTATCATTTAAAACATCATTGTATTTTAAATGTGTAGAGAAGAAATGAGAAAACTAGTGTTCATAAAATTTGCAACTAAAATCACTTTGTAGACTATTATATTTTTTCTTCTATTTAGTATGTATACATTTTTTGGTGTACTAATTTAAATATTTTTAACAAAACAGAAGAAAACAATTCCCTCCCAAAAAAGATGAAAGTTGTACTGATCTGGTTAACACTCTTTTTCTATATAATCCATTTACACTAACTTAAAATTTCTAGGAACTTCTTTCCCCACTCTTTGTTTATATAAACAATGGATTTAGTAACTCACAAAAATTTAGAATGAGAAAATTTGTTGTAATAAATGAGTATCAATTTTGAATTGTAATGAGGAAAAGGAATGTTTCCTTTCAATTTCATCTGCCATCCTTGCAACTATTATAATTTGTATGCACACAGTTTGTAATATTGTGTTACATGGTTAACCATATTTTGGCATCCATAATGTGAGCCATTTTTCTCTCTTATTTTACTAAACCAGCACACATGAAAATTTATACATAGTTAAAATTCTGAGTAAAATATTCAAGAAAGAAATATATTCTCAAATAGTTTATGTGTATATATAATAATTCAACATTAATGGAAAAAAGCTAGATAAATCACTAAATATTCCACTGAGCAATGAGAATTTCAAACATTTTTATAATCTGTTTTGTATATATCTTTCTCTCCAAAATATGTGAAACATGAATTAATATTAAGATCTTTAATTCCACACCAGGTCTTTGGATCAATGAAGCTGCCTTGTAAAAGCACAGAATGTTTAAAAATAATGAAAGATAGGAGGGAAATATTTAATGTATTGAGTTATCTTAACTCAGATAATCATGAGCAGTATACCACACAAATAGTGAAGGTTTTCTTGTTTCCAACATATCTCTAAAACTCTAGATTCTAGCTTGTCTAAACGAACAAATACATAATATGTTGTATTTTCAAAGCAGAACATGGCTAAAATGACTAAAAATTGTTCAAAAATTGACATAAATTTGAACTGAAATTTATGTGTGTGTGTATGTGTTTGTGTGAAACAGAGAGAGAGAAGGGATAGAGAAAGAAAGAGAATGAGGTGAAGGGGTAGACAGGATTATATGACTGGCTATTAAGCAATGAAATCATTGCTTACATTACCATGTTAATTTTGGTCATCTAATTGCGATTTAAGAACTTGATGTGAACAGTTAGTTTATACACCCACTCCAACTGCCACCAGTGTATGTTGATAGCAGTTGTGGGCAGTCACTTAAAAGTCATTTTGTTTATAATTATTGCACATATATGCTGGATGAATATGAAATATTTAAAAAACATTATTAATCTCATAATTGATTACAAAAGGAATGACAACAATGAAAGTGCTGGCAAAAAAGTGTGCATTATTTCAATGATAAAGAATACAGATTAAAAAATTAATGATGCCCAAAAGGAAAATACTATACCTTCATATGTGATGAAATGATTGGACACTGGGCAGAAAAAAAAAAACAAACACAAAAAACTGAAGGGCAAAGAGCACAGCTGATATCAAATGAAATACATTGGTCCTTTGCAGTGTGTGTTGGTTCCTCCTCAAATAAGGGAGAGCAGTTATTTATTAAATGTAAAATCCTTCCAATGTGTGTCTAAAATTTCACATCAACGTCAGATGCCCACTAGGCAAATGTTTATGCAGGAAAATGGTGAGGAATTGTTCCATATAAAGGCCAAAGATGGTGACAGTTCTGTAATATAACTTTAGTCTGAAGCCACAAATACTTCAATGGGTTCAACAACCTTTAGAATGTACACATAATTAAAGTGAATTTATCAGGTAATGTAAACTGCTCAAAAATGTAAGTTGATACTTGGAGTTTATCAAGGAGAAGCTGACCTGCCGAAACAAATTTCAAGAGGTTGAAGCCATTCTGCTTTGGAAAATGATGTCCAATCCAAAGAGAACTTAAATTGGCAAGAAAGTACAGAGAAAATTTGGTTTTAAAACTTCAAAGCACAGACTTCAAGCACTATTTAGTGGAAATGCACTCAAAATTGTAAGCTTAAACCTTCTTAGACACTGAATTAATGGGCTATGAACAGCCTTTCAGAAACTAACCTGTTTTTAAGTAGAGGGATGTCTACTTTAGATCTTCTATTCTTTTTCACCCCTACAAGCCTAAGTTTCAGTCTCCCTCTCTTTATCATTTTGAAAAATTCAAAATACTTTCTTCTTGTTGGTAGAATATTTCCCCAAAACTAAGCTTATAAATCAATTTCTGGGGTTCACACAAACAGTTGTATCTCAAGCCGCCCTGTTAAAGTATTACTTCTCTAGCACTGAGAATACCTCCCACAAACATTGACAATCCTTGAGTGCCTGATTCAAGAAACTTCTAGGGGTCGGCTCAATAGCCCAGTGGATAGGGCACCGGCATACCACATGGGAGGCCCCGGGTTTGGTTCCCGGGGACCTCTCCTAGCGGGCAGACCGCCTTGAGAAAGGCAAGCTGCCATGGGCGGGCCAGAGCCGCTGTGGGCAGGGCAAAAAACTGCCACGGAGAGGGCAAAAGCTGCCACGGGCAGGGCAGGTAGCCAGTGAATGGAGCGCAGCCAGCCACCCGCAAACTGAAAGCCGGCCGTGAATGGAAGCAGAAGCCGCCCACAAGCGGGGAAAGCCGCGCCTGCACAGTGACCAGTCTCGGCGCGTCGCCACAGCGGGGGGGAAGGGGAGATATGTAATAAAATAAATAAATCTTTAAAAAAAAAAAAGAAACTACTAAAAACAAATCTGGAACGAATTCATGTCATTGCATAAAAGAAAAATGACGCATATAAGAAAAACATGATGGACAATTTTCTGAACCTTATTTCTGAATTTAAACACAAATTCCCCCCAGCATATCGTGGTTTATCCCACATTCTGGAAGATTTACTGAGATTACTAGGGTTATTATGCCCACCAAAAGAGCTGAAAAAAATGAGTCAAATACTCCTTTCTTACTCATGTTTTATTAGCTACACATCTTTATTTTTATGAACTGAAGTTGGGGAAAAAATGCCTACTTTTCAAGTGAATATTAAATTTCAGAGCCACTCAAGAGTACATTACTTCTCCTACTTAACTGGATAGTGGAGTTTGCCTAAAGGAAAGTTACTGCAAGGGAGAAACTTGTTAAAAGGAAAACCATGAATCAGTATGAATAAAAACTATGCAAATTGGCTTGAAAGTCAGGGCAATCAGAGTGAATGCCTTAACAGTTCTCTGCCAGTCTGGCATTGAAAGAAAGGAGACCTCTAAGAAGACAGCAAAGGGAATTTCTCTACCAGAGACAGCTCTTAACAGCCTTTGCCTTGCTTGGCAGGTTTCACAGCATTAATTTCTATGGCTCTATTTCTGAATCTTTCTTCTCCCTGTTCTTTTTTTTCCCTTCATGGGAGTGGAAGAAAAGGGAACAGTAGCATAAATTACCCTATGATTCTAAACATGATGTGATAGCTGCTCTATTTTCTGCAATTTGTTAAAGAGCAATAAAAAGGAAAAAATGTACTTCATCTTAGAATCATTGATGAAATGTTAATGTTGATTAGTGTGTCACAACAAGACCGTCACGTTTTAACTAATCTAGTATGCTGCTTAATGTATAAAGGGAGAACTTGAAGGAAGCCAATTAATTAATGTATCTTGGAAATGTTTAATTAAAATTCTAATCAGCAAAAAAGGTGCATGAAACTCGATTATTTTAGTCAAATATGATTCTATCAAAGTTATCATTTATGAGAGAAAAAAGTATGTAAAACATACGTGCAACTATCAGTTGATTGGTAATATGTCATCTGTCCACTTTCTCATACTTGATTAGTAATAAATGAAGATTTTCTTTGCATCTCAAGGAATGGAAGCAGGCTGGTATTCATGAAGTTGTTACTTTCTTCTTTTCAATCTGATTAAAATGCTAAATATATGAAAATGCATCACCCTAAGAGATTATTTGCTACCTTATTGCAGCAATAAATATCATATACATCATAAATAACATTGTTTTATTAGATTACAATGCAGATCATTGCAACCAAAAAAAAAAGTAAGTGTGAGAAATGAGAACCAGAGAACTGACCTCCAGAATGCACTAATTTATTCTGAGAAGTAGGTAAAATATACATTTTAATAAGTCACATGTGCTTTCATTTTTTTCCTTGTGAAGAGAAATAAACAAACTGCATTAGTTCTTCTAGTCAGAAGGGACAAGTGGAAGATGACACTGGACTTTACGTGGAGAAATAGCATCGTGTAGTGGTTAATGAATGGACCAGTTTCTTTGGGTTATAATGCTGGATCTTCTGCTAACAAGCTCTGTGACTCAGGCAAGTAACTAAGTGTCCTTATCTGTTAAATGGCAAAAACACTGTCTCTATATCATGGGGTTGTAAAGATTACATAAAATAATTTTTTAAAAAATTGTATATTAACTGCCACAGGAAACAATGCCTCAAACAGCAGGGCTCCTGAGGGCTCTAGATATATCTAGATACTATAGGCAGGGCAGACAAGCTCAGACATTTGGCACCCTGTCAGCGGGCCTTACTTTGGAATTTATGCTCTCCAGTGTGGTAGAGTTAGACTCATTTATATTTTCCCTACACAAGGCTCTTCAGCCCCTTTTATTTTATAATTAGCACTACTTGTTAAATATATGTCCCAGAGACTTAAACCTTTGGTCTGTTCATGTGACAGTTGAGCCCTGAATCTCAGCAGAGTTGTAACACCTACTTTCCAGTTCATTTGGACTCAACCAGGACAACTAACAAGGAGATGATGATGGACAACCCATCCCAAGGAACAGAGAGTCTGCAACTGCAATTAAAAGATAGTTCCACCCACCTGCTCCAAGAGATCTAAGCTCCCTCTCAATTCAAAACAAAGTGGGCATCACCTTCCCAAAATCTTCCAGATTAGGGAATGAACAATGGACTAATTATTATTATTATTTTAAGAACAGAAGAATTTTCATCATTGATATAAAGGCAGTGGCCACCAGAGGTTCTGAAGAGAGGGAGAAGGAAGAATAGGTGTAATATGGGGACATTTTTGGGACATTGGAATTGTCCTGTATGACATCGCAATGACAGATACAGAGCATTATATTTTTGTCATAACCTACAAAATTGTGCAGGATGGAGTGTAAACTATAATGTAAACTATAGTCCATGGATGGTAGCGATGCTTCAATATGTTTTAATCAATCGTAACAAATGTACCACACTAATGAAAGATGTTGATAATGTGGGAAAGTGTGAGAGGGAGAAAGGGTCAGACATATGGGAATCCCTTATATTTTTTATGTAACATTTATGTAATCTAAAGCTTCTTTAAAAAATAAAATAGTAAAGTAAAGACTAAATTAAATATTAAGTAAATAGCAATGTCTTCTTTTTTATTTCTTTTGTACTGTTGAAATATTTGTCTTCAATTTAACAATATATATTTTTCTGAAGTAGTATTTGCTAGAGAATCATTAAAAAATGTATATCCCAGATGAGGAGTCAAGAACTGAAAATTTCAAATCAATCTGTTATTTCTATATGCATTGTGGTTTTTCTGGTGTTACATATGTTCATAGCTGAAAGCAGAAATCAGAATTATCAAGAATACTTACTAAAAATGCACATACTTTGAACTACAATATATCTACTGAATCAGTGGTCTTGTGTTTTGGAAATGTTGATGCAATTTATAAGCACACGATATTTAGACTTGATTTTAAGCAGGACTGCTTAAGAGCAATCAATTGTTAAAGGAGGTCTTTATATTATACTAAATGACAATAGAATATTCTATTAAGGTTTTTGTTTACATCTTAAATAGTGCATTGCATTTTTTAATCACAAAAAAATACACATGAAGCAATAAATTTAGTTTGATGCTTAGAAATTTTAATAGTTCCTCAATGCATAGAAATTTTTTTAAAAATCTCTTTACCCTGGCATTAAAAGCCCTCCAAAAATCTTGCACCAACATATCTTTTCAAACATATTGTCCCACTTGTCTCAAATAGACTTCAACCAAACTAGACCATTCTAAGTCCTCTATATGAATCTTTTACAAACCTACTTCTGTGCTGTTTCTCAGATTGTTCCCACAGCCCAGGATGCTTTTTCAACTCAACATGTGCAAATCCTACCTACCTTTCATGGCCCTATGCAAATGCTTTCTCCTTTGTGAAATATTTTGATTTTCTCATCAAGAAATAATTACTCTTTTTTCTGAACAGACACATTAATTTATATTACTGCTCCAATAGACCCTACTTTTGACATTATCTCAGTTAATTGTGTGTGTGTGTGTGTGTGTGTGTGTATAATTTTCCCTATTAAACTGTGCACTCACTGAAGGCAGAATTCATGATCCATTTCTATCTAATATTGTCTATAATAGGGCCTTTCTAATCATAGTTCCAAAGTGTGATAGGATAGATTCGTTAAAGGAAACAAGCCTAATGTAAATAGCAATTATTCATTAACTTGTTCAATCATTCATTTATTTAGTAATTCATTTATCAGATTAATTTATTCCCCATTTTGTTCTATAAAGGTTATGAGATAAATATCATCATCCAGAAAGATGAGTTAACATATTTATTACTAAGAATTTGAATATGAATTTATTCTTCCATTATATGTTATAATAACTTGCTATTTCAAAGCTTTTCTTATTAATTTTAAGTGCCTATGTCATACAACGATAATGCATATGTAATTTCACACTTTTTATTTTTAAGAAACTGGAAATGAAGCACATTTTCATATTATAATACCTGAAGGTAGGGTAAGCAAGAAAAGAATAACTAGAAATTTGAATGAGTGTGATCCTTTTCTCTTTTGGAGATTAGACAGGCGCCAATTATATATGACACAAATTCAAGGAATATATTAACTATATTCAATACTTAGTTCCTAATTCAAATTAGATTTAGATAAATAGAGAAATACATCCTATTAGTGAGTTTCAATTCAAATTTTCCAGTCTAACACTACCAAATTATTATTCCCAACACTACAATTAAAAAAAAGGAAGACTGAAACAATATAAAAAATAAGCCAGCTTTAAAACAAACTTCTTATCCAATGTTCCTCAATTGCTGTGATAGATAGATAGATAATACACAAATCACTGTAAAAAATCTGGGGATTTTTTAATATAAAAACATTCATAAATATTTCCCATTTCCTCCAATTTCCCACCAGAAGCATGAATGATTAGCTGGAGATAAAATTATCCTATCTAATATGGGTATCAGGTCAGGGGTCTTATCTGTAACTATTCACATATAAGACATGTGATCTTCAAATCTTCTTGTAATTTCTCAAAACTAGTAAATTATGAGGAAAATAATTTATACCACTGTATATAGGTGTATATAGCGATACATAGATAGATAATAAATATTTAGTTAAGGTTACTTAACATAATAAACTTTTCTAAACAGAGAAGAAATAAAATGAAAGCCTAAATTAATCTGCCTATGCTCTCTTTTTGTCAAAATAAGAAAGGAAAAAGAAAACTCTAAAACCAATATTGAAGATTTAACAATTTTTGCAAAAGAAATGTAAGGAAGAAGTTAGCTCAAAATCATCAAAGTCAAAGAAGAATCAATGAAAGAAAAATCTATGTTTGTGAATTCTAAAATACTCAACTATCGAATCCAACATAAACCACTCAGTACACTAAAAACAGGTGTGTTTCTATTAGTGTTTCTGTGTGCATGTGTGTGTGTTATGAAAAGGGAACTTTACCTGGTTCATATTTTGAAATAATCTCTCCTTTATATGGAATTATCCTGGAAGCTTAAAGTGGGAAAAATGAAAATACTACATTCTTGATGTTTCTTTTCTGTTTTATTTTTTGTTGTAATGTAATATCTTGAAAAATAAACAAGTACACCATTACTTTAAAAATTATATATATATATACATACACACACACTCATACATATATAGGTATATATATATATATTCTGGTGATGGTAATATATTTGGGAAGATTAAATGTATATTGGGTAAATTGTATTAATACATGTAGTCTCAAATTTCAAGTGCATAATATTTTATAATACACTCTTATTTCCAAATATGAATTTAACTGTCTGAATGGATATATTTAACTTGGACTGAATCTCACCTCTACCATTAGCTATGCCACTGAAAATTACTTTTTTTTTTGCTTTGTGTCTTAAGACTCCTCGACTTCAATAGGGCCTTTCTAATCATAGTTCCAAAGTGTGATAGGATAGATTCGTTAAAGGAAACAAGCCTAATGTAAATAGCTATGTGGATATCAAATGAGATATCCACATAGAGCTATGAGAGGAAGAAGTGAAAATTTTTAAATTACTCAGCTTTGTGCCTAGAATATACTAAATATTCAATAATTGTTATGAAAAATTACTTTAAGGATAAGAGCTGTATATTGAAGATGCTTACTGATATATATGCATTTTATGTATTATAGATATTGCTTATGTTTATATACTTATTTCACATATTTGTTTATATATCTAAATATTTTGTTTATAATTTAAATATTTTATATAATATTTAGGCATTTAAAATATACTAACACTCATTTTTACAGTTAAAAATTAAGTGTTTCTTCTAGGTGTTTACTGAACATTTTTATAAAAACTGAGAATTAGTCACTTAATTAGCACTACTGTATGTGTTTTTTCATTGTAACATTAATGGTGGAAAAAATTATGTTTGTGCTTGTGTGTGTGTGTTTGAGGTATAGGAGGTGAATTGGAGCATTAGATGAGAATGAACTGCCATGAATTTTCTTCTACAGAGTATTTTTATTGATTTATCTCCCAGATTTCACAATATTTAAAATGAGAGACATGATCAATTTCCTTACAGTGTCAAACATTTTAAGTGCAATAAATATTAGAGGAACACTGGAAATAAACATACACATTTATTGTAAATTTCTACATGATCACTATTCTTTCGTTGAAATTATACATATCTCCACAATATTATACCACACAACTGAATTTCTGTATTTTAAAATTTGTGTTCACCTAAGAACAAATCAACAATTACCAACAAGAGATGTACTACAAATCTATACCTAGCCATCAAGATCAGATTGATTTAAGCCTAAAATGTAGGCTTCTTTGTGATGAAGAATTTAAGTAGAAAACTAATCCAGTCACTATCAGTGTTTTAACATGTATTTCAACTCAGCTATACAATTTTTTTGTTTTTATTTGTTTTATTTCATTGTAGTTTATTCATAGGTATTAAATCTGCTTCACTGTACATCATAAGTAATTACACAGAAAAAATCATATCACTGTAAATCTAACTGTGAGATATTAACATTCTCTTAAAAGACTTCTATTTGCTCTCTCTAACTTATTTTTGATATATAGGTTTACTGGACATATAGCTAGTAAATTAATAATGCCTCATCGGCATTATTTTATGTTATTTTTTTAAAGTATTTCTTTTACTATATTCTTCAGTTAAAATGCCATTAAAACATATTTCAAAAGAACAGATTGATGGAGGATATGGAAAAGAAAAGCTATAAATAAAACTATTTGGTTTAAAAAGCTACAAGTCATGACTTACTTTCACAAAAGACACATAAACCTTGTAACCTCAGACATTAAATGACATTTAATGAGTACAACAAAACTTCACTGAGCTACAAAAATAGAGCACATTTAAAACATGATGTATCCAGATGGCTAAAAGTCTTCATTTTGAAATATGACCATTAAAATGATTTGAAATATAAAAAAGAACAAAAGACTGTCATAAAAGAAACACATGTCAGGTCTACAGAGACAGTGACATAAATGTTCTAGACAAAATATAATTGACATTAAATAATTATGCAATTAATCACATAGAATATGTCTGCTTTGAAAAATAAGGCACATGCACACATAAGATGATAGAACGAATTGGTAGATAGTAAGCACATACATCTTCATACATAAAAGAAAGATATTAGATGAGTTGGGTTTTTTATACTTTATGAATATGTCATTTGTGTTGATCTGTGAATTATCTTTTGAGAACTAATATAGTGGTTAAGTGTTAAGCTTCTGAAATAAAATTATCTCAGTTCAACAAGGTAAAATGGAAACACTGGACTGGTATGTCCAGCCACCTATATTTAAAATATTGGACTTTCAAGTGATAGAGTGGCTTCTGACAAGTACTTTATGGACTACTGTCCTGATTAAAATAATCCATTTGGATGTTATCTGTAGTGCAAATCATACACAGATTTAGAGTTTTCTTTTCCTCTTGTAATTTAGTTATTTATTTCACATGAAATAAATAGGAATTGTTTGGAGTTTAATATTATGGCAGATAATGGATACTCATGTGTATAGAAATCCTGAGTTGGGTAAAGTGTAAAAAAATATAAAAGCTATAGTCAAAACTCTTAAATGTAGACATCAAAGTTGATTTAACCAATTAGTAAAAATGTTTCCTACCTCTCAAAATTAAAATATATTTATAAATTTCTTGTTCACTAATTTAGGTTAGGAAAATTATTTACTTGTTATTCTATTATTTTTCCCTACACTAAAAGATACTTACCCATTACATGAGTATGAAATATAGTTTTACTTATAGACCTCATAAAGCTTTCCTTTCACCCATTCTAAGAAAAACAAAAAATGTAACCACCAAGTATCATGAAACATATGAAAGAAATCCAAGACACATACTAAATAAAGTAATAACTTCTTAAAAATGTATCCTGTAGGAGTTCTGAGGATATATAACGATTAGATTCAATGTTATCCAGTAGAATTTAAATTGCCTTCCTAATACTTTCCATACCTAAATCATACATAGATTATTTTCTATAAAAATATTTTTTTCTATTCACAACCAATTTAAAATAACTGGCATGTCCAGAAATTACAAATCAAAAAGTTGAAAATATGTGAAATCTGCCTCAAGGAATTGATAAAGCAACACAAAGGACAAGCAGACACTATTATTTTAAGGCAGGCAATTAACCTATTTTAAACAAATAATTTATACAATGTTACGAAAAATTGAAAAACCAAAATCTGCAATAGTTTTATTTAACAATGATTTTGAGGTAATAGCTTATGAAATAATTAAATGTTAAGTTTGAATAATGTACAAATGGTGAAGTACAAAACAATTTTGAGCATTTTAAAAGGAAATTAGGCAAGATTACTTAAAGCATAGAAATCACATCTAAGGGGAAATGTTGACAAAATTGTGACAATCTTATCTGAAAAATAAAGTTGCTTTAGAGTGATTGCAGAGTCAGGAAGAATTAGTATTAGCATATAGAGAAGATCAGTTTTCTTTTAACAAAATAGCATCATAAAAAATGAACAGGCAAAAGCTATGATAAGGTAGAAGGGTATGGTTGGGCAGTGGGTGGGCGTGAGAGTGGTGCAGTGATGTGATTGGGTTCTGGGGTGCTGGTCTGTGAGGGGAAGTAGGGTAGAGTAGTTAGTTTGGATTATCCACGGAACTGGGGAGAGTGTTAGAGGAAGGAGTAAGTGAACTCTGGGGATTTGCAGGTCTGTCGTTAAAACTAAAAAGATGGGAATCTTCTTTTGGCAACTATGGCAGGGCAGGGTTAATGGTGTAGGACATCATCAGGTGTGGGGTGATATGCAGGAAAGGGCACACCTGGGGCATGCCTCTACAGAATATGTATGTGTTATCTTGTCAGAGTGTGTTATCTCGGTGGGTGGAGACCCAGACAATAAACAAATATTAATCTTCCATCCTGGGGAGTCCTGCTATGTTCTCAATTAGAGGGACAAGAACCTCTCGAGAACATAGGCAGTGCCTAATAAAAGAAAACAGACCAATATGTCAAGCCCTCAATAATATTTCAAGTAACTATGAATATTATTCTTCAAAAATTGAAACTTATCATAGGTTTTGAAAGGAGGGAGAGAGAAGAATAGAATAAATGGAATATAGGGCATTTTTAAGGGCATTGGAATTGTTCTGCATGATTTTGCAAAAACGGGTACAGGCTATTTTAAATTTTGTCAAAATCTATAAAAGTGTATGGTGCAAAATGTAAATAATTTAAACCATTGACCGTGCTTCAATATTTGTACATCAATTGTAACAAATGTATCATCCATACGTAAATGTTATTAATAGGGGAGAATGCAAAAGGGGGAGGGCATTGGGTATATGGAAATTCCCTACATTTTCTATGTGACTTTTCTGTAGCCTAAAGCTTCTTTGAAGATAAAATGAAAACAATAAGACAATGGGTGACATATGGAAGAAATTGTCTCTGTACATAGAAGATAATAGATCTTACAGTGATGACAAGCACAATATATAAAAGTTTTTATTTTATTTCAATTTTTTATTTTTGTAATTTATTTATTTTTAAAATATAATTGTTATTTTATTTTCTTATTAATTTTATTTGGTTACTTTTTGGCTTCGTTTTTAGAGAGGTTTTGGGTCACAGAAGGGACACAACTGTGGCAAGTGAGGATCACTGGTATGCGGTGTCAGTGATGAAGGGATAGATGGGGAGGGGTGCACCTGGGGCATGCCTCTAAGGCATATGAATATGTACAAGTGTTCATGGGGCATTGTCTCAGTGGGTGAGACCCACACAATAACCAAAAGAATATTGAATTCCCATCCTGGGAAGTCCTGCTATGTTCTCTAATAGAGCAGCAAAAATCGCCTGAGTACACGGGCAGTGCCTAGTGAAGGAAGACAGACCATTATGCCAGGCCCTTGATATTAATGATTGTACTTCTGAACTTTTTCTTGTGAAATTGAAACTTAGTCTAGTATTATATATTGTCTAAGAGTTACCTCCTGAAAGCCTTCTTGCTCATCAAACGTGGTATCTCTCTAAGCCAAACTCAGCAAATAGACATACTACCTTCCTCCCTCCCCCCATCATAGGACATGACTCCTGTGGATGAGCCTCCCTGGCAACGGGGTATTATTATCAAGTGCCAACTAGCAATGCAACTAGAAAAAGACCTTGACCAAAAGGGGGAAATATTAAATATGAGCTTTATGGCTAAGAGATTTCAGTGAGTTGGAAGGTCAGTCCAGAGGTTACCCTTATGCATGTCTCCGCAGGATCTTATTGACTGTCACAGTAAACGGTGCCTCAAACAGTGGGGTTCCTGAGGGCTCTAGAGATATCTAGACACTATTAGCAGGGCAGACAAGGTCAGGAATATGGCACCCTGTCATCAGGCCTTACTTTGGAATTTCTGCTCCCTGGCACAACAGAGTTAGACTCATTTTTAGTTTCACTACAAATGTCTCTTCTGCCCTTTTTATTTGAACCTATAATTAGCATTATACTTGTTAAATATATGTCCCAGAGACTTAAATCTTTGGTCTGTTCATGTGCCAGCTGAGCCCTAATCTCAGCAGAGTTGCAATACCTAGTCTCCAGTTCATTGGACTCACCCAGGACAACTAACAAGGAGATGATGATGGACAATGACCATCCCAAGGAACACAGAGAATCTGCAACTGCAAGCAAGATAGTTTCATCCATCTGCCCCATGAGATCTAACCCCTCCTTAATTAGAAACAGAGTGGGCATCATCACCTCAAAATCCTTAAGATTGGGGAATGAACCAATGTACTAAAATAGACATTGTTATTCTATTACAGACTTATATTATTTTAGAAATGGAAGAACTTTTATTATTGATATAAAGGCAGTGGCCACCAGAGGCTCTGAATGGAGGCAGAAGGAAGAATAAGTGCAGCATGGGGGTTTTCTTGGGACATTGGAATTGTCCTAAATGACACTGTAATCACAGATACAGACCATTATATACAGACCATTATATATTTTGACATAACCTAAAAAATTGTGTGGTGCTGAGTGTAAACTATAATGTGAACTATAGTCTATGATTGGTAGCAATGTTGATATGTGTTTATCAATTTTTACAAAAGTAACACACTAATGAAAGATGCTATTAATGTGGGAAAGTGTTGGAAGGAGAGGGGGTGGAGCATACAGAAATCCCCCATATTTTTTTACATAACATTTATGTGATCTAAATCTTCTTTAAAAATAAAAATATTTTAAAAATAATTCAACTCTTAGATTAGATTAAGAATTAATTTTCCTGATTTTTAGAATATTTAAATTAATTCTGTTCATTTATTCATTTATTTGAAATCATTGATTGAAAACCTATTACATGTTAGAATCGTAGTAGTCACCGAGAATTCAGTTGTGAATAAGACATATATAATCACTACCTTCAAGGAGCTTATAGCATATTGGGAGAGATAAATAAGAAAACATTTAAAACATCCTTGAATAACAGTGATGAAAGTTCTAGAACACTGAAGTCAGGCACCTATCATAAGATTTGGTAAGACAAAGATGGCTTCCTGGAAGAAGTTATATTAGCTAAGAGAATGAAGATTCAATAAAAGCTTACCAAACAAAGAGTGGAAGTAATGTGAAAATGGGGTCATCCCCCATATAGGGAGGTACCCAAGCGATCAGAGGGTATAATGTCATATTTCTATATGAGTTCACTATATTATGTGAGGATTAGAAAGCAGTGCACATTTTGCTTGATGAAAACAACAGAATATACATTTGAATATTCCAAGAAAATTATCTATTTGTGAAAAGATCACCTTCAAGATATTAATTCATTCATATTCACTCATTCCTTCAACAAATAATTATCAAATACCATCTATTTTTCAGCCTATTTCTTCACATCTGATATTATACTAGTAAAACAATTATACAAAAAAAAGTGCACTAATAATGTACCAATAGAAATCATATCCTGAGAAGGGAGACAAAAAAATACACAAACTAAGTAAATTTTATAGTATTAGACATAATAGGTGCAGTAGGGAAAAATAAAATAGGTAAGTGCAATACAAAAGGCCAGCATGGGAGAGGTTGTATGTATGTGTGTGTATGTGCATGCACGCACACGAAAAATAGGATGATCAGGAAGCACTTCTGAAAAAGATATCTGAGCAGAAGAAATCTGACAATGCCAAGTGGGGGAGCCATATGGGTATTTGGGGAAGAGGGATCTAGGCAGAGGGTAAAGCAAGTATAAAGGTCTTGAGCCTGGGACGTGCTTGGATAGGTCAAGCATTAGCAAGGAGGTAAATATACCTGGCAAAGTGAGTGAGTCAGAAAGTCCTGGAAGATAAGGTTAGTCAGAGAAGTGAGGAGGTCTGGATCCTACAGGACTATAGCTTTTATTCTGAGCAAACTGAGTCATTGGAGGGTTTTAAGTAGGGAAATAGCGTTTTTCAATATATTTTAATGAGATCTCTGTGACTGCTATTTTGAAAATAAAATGGAGAGCTACAAAAGGGCAAACACTGGGCTTAGTTGGACTCCATGGGATAAGCCTCCCTGGCACCAAGGGACTATTACCAAGCACCAACTAGCAATGCATCTGGAAAAAGAACTTGACCAAAAAGGGGAAAAGGTAAAGACAAATGAGTTTATATGGCTAAGAGATTTCAAAGTGAGTTGGGAGGTCATTCCAGAGGTTAAACTTATCCAAGTCTCAGCAGGATCTCTATTGCTACAGTAAACAGTGCCTCAAATAGCGGGGCTCCTGAGGGCTTTAGAGATATCCAGAAACTATAAGCAGGGCAGACAACTCAGGAATTGGGCATCTTGTCAGCAAGCCTAGCTTTAGAATTTATGCTCCTCAGTGTAGCAGAGTTAGACTCATTTATGGGTTCTCTACACGTGGCTCTTCTGTCCAAGAGACTTAAATCTTTGGTCTGTCCATATGCCAGTTGAGCCCTGAATTTCAGCAGAGTTGCAACACCTATTCTCCAGTTCACTGGACTCACGCAGGACAACTAACATGGAGATGATGATAGACAACAACCATCTCAAGAAACACACAGTATCCACAACAGCAAGCAAGATAGCTCCATCCATCTGCTTCATGGGATCTAGGCCAACTCTCATTTAGAAGGAGAGTATGCATCACCATCCCAAAATCCTCAAGATTGGGGAATGAACAATGGACTAAAGTAGATATTATTATTCTACTATAGACTTATATTATTCCAGCAATGGAAAACCTCTTATTGATGGAAAGCCAGTGGCCACCAGAAGTTCTGAAGGATGGGAGAGGGAAGAATAAGCATAATATGGGGACATTTTCAGGACATTGGATTTATCCTGTATGACATTGCAGTGGCAGATACAGGCCATTGTATATTTTGTCATAACTTAAAAAAATGTGCAGGACAGAGTATACAGTATAATGTAAATTGTAGATCATGGTTAGTAGCAATGCTTTATTATGAATTCATCAATTGTAACAAATGTACCACCCTAATGAAGGATGTTGTTAATGTGGGAAGGTGTGGGAGTGGGAAGGACTGGGGCATATGGGAATCCCTTATATTTTTTATTTAACATTTATGTAATCTAAAGCCTCTTTAAAAATAAAAAAATAATAATTAAAAAAAGAAACTATTGCAATAATCCAGTTATGAAATAATGGTGACTTGTACAAGGTATTAACAACCGAGTGGGGGAGAAATAATTGAATTATAGATATATTTAGACGTAGAATAGTTAGGATTTACTGTTGGTTTGATGTGGGATGTGAGGGAAAAAAGAGTCAAGAATGACTACAAGATTATGTCAACTCTCAAATATTATCTATAATATCTGATTGTAAGCATACATTCTTTGTCAAGTTTACTTTTTTCTTAAATTTGTATAGTTCAACATTTCTTTCATTAAAATCAGACACCTAGCCAAGATGGAAATATCTTTTCCTGTAGCATTTCCCTTTCCTTCCAGACAAGTCACCTCAATGCTCTTGAAATTATACCTGTCCTTATGAGCATCACACATATTTCCCATATTTGGGACAGAAAGCAAGAAAAGATACATAAAAAATTATAGTCTCTTAATCTTCATGGAACAAAATAAATGGTTATTTTATTATGCAAAAGACAGCAATACAGCAATGTGAAACTTGACTCTCTTCTTTGTTTCCCTGTGAACCACACCCACAATAAATCAAGGTAAAGAGATTTGTCTTTGATCCAATAGTATGAGCAAAAGAGAAAAGATAAGGTGCCAGCCAGTTAGAACAGCAGATATGAAGGCCAGAAAGCAAAAGAACTTTTACTTCCATAGAGAATAAACAGAGTTACTGAGGTGATTGCAAAGGGAGAAGAAAATTGTGAGGCGTACCAACAGTGGTAAATTGATTGCAAAAATGGGCCTAAATCCCTAGCCCTCCCAGTCTCAAGTCCATTTGAAATGTGACTTTGCAACCTCTCCAATAAAAGGTGGAGTTTGTTTCTCCAACTTTTGAGCCTGGACTGGCCTATTGACGTGCTTCAGCTAGCGGAAAACAATAAATGTAACAAATTGCTCTTTCACATGGAACCCTGACTTCACCAACAGATAAGCCTAAACCAGCCTGCTGCAGTTTGAGAAAACAAAATGGAGAAAACCCCAGTTATTCTAAGCAATGCCATACCAGATCATCCAGCCTGATAATCCTCTAATGTATATAACAACCCAGTCAAGATCAGCAGAGTCCCTGTGGTAGGCACCAACAATGCCCATGCCCTAATTCCCAGAACCTGTGAATATGCTATCTTCCAAAGAAATGGGGGACTAAAGTTGCAGATGGAATGAAAGTTGCTGATAAGCACATAAGGAGATTATCCTGGATTATCTAGATAATCCAGATTGTTGTCACAATTGTCCTTAAAAGTAGATGAAGGAAGCAGAAAAGGACGTCATAGTAGTGCCATATAAGCAGGACTTAAGCCACCACTGTTGGCTTTGAAGATAGAGGAAGGGAAACACAAACCAAGGCAAGAAGTAAACCTCTAGAAATCGGAAAAGATTTAGGAAATGGTATCTTCCTTAGAGCTACCAAAAAAGAACATGTCCTTGCTAACATCTTGATTTTAGTCCAGTGAGACTGTTGATAGACTTCTGACTTACGGAATTGTAAGACAATAAATTGTGTTGTTTAAAGCACCAAGTTTGTGATAATTTGTTAGAGCAGCCATGGGTCACCTACCCAATCTGCAGCTGACTGCAGATGGATAAGTAATTACAGCTGAAACAAGATGGAGAACCCAGCTGGTCTGCAGACTTATGAGCAAAAATATATGGCTATTGTTTAAAGTGAATGAATTTTGGAGTGGTTTGTTCCATAGCTCATAGGCATGCTACCTGAATGAAAAAAATTTATCACAGTTATTTTAAAGTATGATGAGAAATGATTCTAGAGCCAAACTTTGAATAATAATTACATTTAAATTGATAAGAAGAAGAAAATAATTTATGAGAAACTGTAATAGCCAAAGAAAAAGTTAAAGAGTTTTCTCATAAAGATACTGAAATACTAATAGACAGCCTTTGACAAAGAACACATGGATTAGTGCAAAGAATTCTAGACATCGACAACAAAACAAGTTGAGCTCGAATCTTCAACTTCATTCTATTTCCACTCTAGTGTGTGGCAAAAAGAAAATTCTGGTAGGATTGACTACATTTGAGTCCATGGGAGGGCCATGGGGAGGCCCATGGGACATAAGCCAGATGATATATTCCTAACCCCTCATAAGAGCAATGAATTTAGCTTTTGTACTCTCTTAAAATGGTCCTGAAAATAAAGTCTAGGACTTTTACTTCATGGATGGATGAAGAAAAGTTTTATTTCCTTCTAGATGATGTGGTATGCAGCTATGAGGTCTGGGATTGCTACAGCCATTTTGCTGTCAAGAGGGATTTCCAGCTGAAGATGAAATAGACACAGAAGAAAGTCCAGGTGACCAATCTCAGAAAAATAGACCCAGAACCCTGGTCAAACTGTGCCTGAAACTGCTTTCTTTCAATAAAATGTATTTCCTGAATTAAATACATTCTAATTGAATTTATGATACGTGCAGTTTTTTGGCAGCTGTAGAGTCATACAACTAAGAATTTAAATCTCTAGCTTAGTAACTACATAAAACCGGAATACAAATTATATACTTGAATGGATTGGTGTAAGTAAGGACTAAATATAATAATGGATGAGACTTATTTGTATTTTCAAAAATAGTATGTAAGAAAAATAATTAATTCCCATAAAAGGCAACTAGAAAACCAAAACCATGGTTGGATTAGAGGAAATCTAAAATTCCTTTAGTTACCCAAAACAAAAGGCCAGGGTTGGATGTGAGAGTGGAATATGAGCTATTTAATGCTACTTAGAATAGAGGACCAGATTCAGGGATAAAAGATAGATTATGTCCCTATTTCCAATTTCACCAAAAATAATTCAGATATTTTCTTAAGAAAGGTAAATGCATTTCTATAAAATTCAAAATAATTGGGTACATAGTGATATGTACTTTTGCTATAATAATCATCATTGTTCCCTTTAAAACAAGTTTAAAGGACAACTAAACAAGAATGTTAAGATGAATCCTGATTAAATATGAAAAGATCTATTCATGTAGTAAGATAAAACAAATAAGAAAATCAAGCGAGAGTAGATCTTTGTTAAATCAGTCTATTTGCACCACTGAAGTGATTTTCTAACAAAGTAAACAATAATTTCTTTTCAAGAAAG
>PVKH010000638.1:21408-35602 GCA_004027955.1 Chaetophractus vellerosus
TGTAATAAAATAAATAAATCTTTAAAAAAAAAAAAAAAAAAAAAAGAAAGCTATGGTTAGTCCCTTGTGGAAGTGACTGAAGGAGGCTGTGAGGGATTTTCTAAACTTAATGATTACCATATATATATTTTAAGTATTTTAATGCTTTATAAATATATATATTTATATATATATTTAAAGTATTTGATGCTATATAAATATATATATTTATAAAGTATTAAAATGTATATATTGGAGCTCCTGGGTTAA
Organism: Chaetophractus vellerosus; assembly: GCA_004027955.1. Lineage (NCBI taxonomy): Eukaryota > Metazoa > Chordata > Mammalia > Cingulata > Chlamyphoridae > Chaetophractus > Chaetophractus vellerosus. The sequence continues at coordinate 21,658 of PVKH010000638.1, forward strand.
TTAAGCAAAAGTTGTAACAAGAGAATTCTTTTAAATATGAACACACTGTGGATAACAGAAAAAAATAAACTGAAGGTTTAGTAAGTATTAGGTAAGGAGCATTTTCCTCTTCAAATGCCATTTACTGTTTTATTAGTGTAAAAGTAAAGATAATTATAGAAAAACTGAAATACTCTAAATTCATGTACATTGAAATAGGCAGAGATAGTAAAGCAGAGAAACTGCACTGCTGAATTAATATTGCATTTATATTTGGTTCACACCACAAATCTAAATGAAATTATAGCTTGATCATAATTTAATCATCAGTTTGCAACAAATTTCATATCCTCAGGACTTCTAGGCTTGAAGACTAAATATGTTATCCTCTCTTTTCTTACTAATATAAGAAAATTCATAAAAAGAAAGAAAAAATAGTCATTCAAAGCATATTTTGTTTAATGGAAAAGATTTCACATCTTCAAGAAACTTCCCTAGGTAGATCCTTTTTCTGATAAAGAAGATATTGGTGTCTTGATGCCAAACTACAAAACAGGTAAATTGTTCTGACTCTATTCCAATAATGTATCCAATGGGCTATTCATTATTAATGAAATTGGTTATCACAGAGTAAATGAAAATGCTCCCAAAAGTCAAATAATCTTAAAATACTTCTTTTCTCATTTTATTTCATGTCAATATATCCTTGAACAATAGGTCATTATCAGTAAAGATTGATTATGCTGGTATTAATCTATCTAAACAAGGCATAGCTATTTAAATAGATATAAGGGCAGCTGCAAAATGCTTTATCGCTTTAATAAATGTCAAAGCATTCTATGACTAAGTGGAATTGAGTGAATCCTTCCACAGAAATGTACATTTGATAAAGGAAGCAAAATAGGGGAAAAAAAGGTAGAAGTCAAGCAGCCAAGGTAATGAATTTGATGCTATTACTGCTGTGCCCATTACCATTAATTCCAAATTGATTTCATTAGACTTTGTTCTTCTATTCTTCTACAATGGAAAAATAAAATTTTCTAAGGGTGAAGCATGTCTTCAACTATTCTGCATCTTCCAGAATGTTCAATAGAATATGATGAATGCAGGAAGTGATGAATAAGTACGTAGTCTTCAAATGCATTATAATCAATCTCAGGAAAACAGCATGATAAGTTATATTATTAGGCTATGCCAGGATTCTAAATAAACTTCACTGAGAACCTAAGAGAGGATTCATACATTAGCTTGTATGCATCTATGCATCTAAGGACTGACTAATTTACTACATCTACACAGCACTCTATGATTACGTGATGCCAGGCAATCGGGAAAGCTATACAGAGCTAGATTCTCAAATATTGGTAATAAAGGGCAAAGGCACCTCAGAGTGAAGTTTTAAACAAATCAATATTCTATGAATATCAATTTACAATAAGCATATCTTTTCACAAAAAAGCCCACATCCTACACGTGAATGAGACAAATGATTAAGCAGTGTAATATCTGAGTGTTTCTGATTTTGAGCTGAAGCACTAGAATGTTTGATATTTCACACGGAAATTGAATTGTTTCTGTTGAGTAGGGAATTAGTTAGCAACCAGAACTGACACAAAAGAGCAGAGTTAAAAACTAACTTCCAGGTGAGCAGTGAGTAGATTCCCCGGATTAGAGAGACAAAGCATAGCAGTAAAAAAAAATATCATTGCTGGTATGAAAACAAACTGTCAGCAGGCATTCTGTAGGAAACTTTTGGAGAAAGTAACATTAAGCAAACCTGATTAAGGGTTGTCACCAATTTTTCTAGACAGAAGGGATAAGGAAACAAATTTCAGAACATCCCACAGGCATATTTCTTCTCAAAATGTGGGCCAAACCCTGCATCAGAGTCACAGACTCTGTATATGTGTGTGTTACTATGTGCACGTGTCTGCCTGTTAAACTATGCATAGCCTTGGGTCCTCCCTTGGATATACTACTTCATAAATTCAGGATGTGGAGCCCAAGATTATGCATTTTAACAAACATATAGGTAATTCTTAAAAGCGCAAAATGCTATGCATAACCATTAAATAGCATAGTCACTATACAATATACTTCTTTAGGTTGGACTCAGGCATTCTCAGTGAATCCTCTTGTCAAGATTAGAGCGTCTGGAGAAGAGAGGGCAAGAAAGTAGGCAGGCCAGCAAAACAGCTGGCCTTAAATCATAGTCTGACCTCAGAATTCTGGGAATCTAAACCTATGAACTATAATTAAGGCTCTGTGTCCACTTCCTTATTAAAAAAAAAAAAGAAATGCTCAACATAAACAAAAACAAAACAATCATTCAAGCACATTATACGATGTCACTACAAGTATGTACAATTATAACACAGATTTGGATAATAAAGAAACCATGAGCCTCATTCATTTTTGAATCATCTTAACAAACACAAATGCTAGGTATTGGCATCGCCACCAATGAATGATTTCAGAAAAATAGAAGAGAAACAGTTATAGTGCCTTGTGTTCAGGCTTATGTTAAGAGAGGCATGCTTAAACTAAAGAGCAGAGTGGCAATTTAAATGGATCTGAAAACTGAGAGCTATCTAGGATAATGATATAAGAAAGCAGTTTCAGGTAGAGGAAATAGCACAGACAATATTTACTAGTAATTCAGAGCATATTAACTCTACAGTTAAAATTTCTTAGTTCTGACTCCTATTCCCTCACTTACTAGAACTGTGACCTTGGATAAATTACTTCTTTAAACTTCAGTTTCTTCATCATAAAAGAGGGGATAACAATAGTATACCCTAATGATATTGTTAGGATCAAATGAGAAAATACAAATAAATATTTTTTGCATAGTAATGAGCACTAAATACCATTGCAATATGCTACTCATCAATGTTTTGTAACTGTTACCACAATAGATAGGCAGGAGAAAAAAGAGAAACTTTCTGAAATTTAACCACTTCTGAAAATATTCTACCACATTTGCTAATCTTGATGAAATACACCAGAGAAAAATTATTGATCTACTCATTGGAATAGTATCTTATCTTTGAACTATGTTTTCAAAATGCAAATATCCAGGACAAGAAGCACAGAACCTGTGCTCCACTTCATTAAGTTAAGTTCCATTGTAGAAAGGGAGCTTCATTTGGCAAAATTAAAAGATTTTTGTGGCTAGCAAAATAAGAAAACTGATCTGGTCATAGAAGCATCAGTATAAGACCAATATAGGTGTATTTATGATATGTAATTAAATGAATAATTTGCCTAGACATTTTCCTTAGAACCTTCAATAATTAACCAAATGCATATTCATCAACACATGAAAACGATATAGTTAACATTTGTAGTTTTCCCAAATACATTTTGATGAAAATCAAAATTATGTGTCTATTTTCTATCAACAAATATTTTCTGCCTCTCTGCTCTTACTTTGATTGTTATTCTCTTGTTACTCCTTTATGTTATTTCTTTGTATGTTATCTAACTTAGAACAACTTCAATATCATTAAGAAATCATTGATATGATTGTCCATAAGAAAATGATGTTTCTCAGTTTATCCCTCCAGGCTTATAGCACTTGTCTTTTGTTATGTGTAGTTGTGCTATGCATTATTCCTAACTTTTAAATGTATTTTTCTTTTTCCATTTTTACTTCACCAAGGTGTCTGTCTACATAATACTAATGAAGTCTGAAAACCCTTTTATCCCATGGTTCCTTCCTTGGATTCTCACACTATTTGAAATATTGTTGAGCATTTTCTTAAATACTACTATCCTAACACTTATTAAGCCCTTATTATATGTCAGGCATTATACTCATTGTTTTATAGCTATTAACTCACTTAATCCTCACAGCTAGCCTATGAAATAGATACTATTAATTTTCCAATTTACAAATGGGAAAACTCAGGCCCTGAGAGGTTTAAGAAATGTACTCAAATCACACAGCTAGCAAGTAGTAGAACCAGCATTGAAACTTGAAAGTCTGACACTACAGTCCAGATTCTTTACCAATATATTATTCTACCAATTATATGTAAGAAACACATTGTCATGTCCTGGTATATTTCATTTGGAAGGTGATAAAGCTATATTAGTGTATTGTGTTAGGAAGAAGGAAAATAACTGAAAATTTAGTCTACTAGTTTCATTGTATTTTTTATGTTTGTTTAGAAATTGTGTTCACTGAATTAAAATGAAAATAGTCATTTTTTAAAAGAATACATAAGATGTATAAACTCACTAGAAAACTCAAGGGACTCAGTGAATTTTATTCCTTTTCTAAATATAATGCTGTAATAAAGTAAATTTATGTATTCACCATTTATATATAGTCAGGGCAGATAGCTCAGTAGTTTGGTCCCTTGCCAGTGGGTCCTACTTTGGAATTGATGTTCCCCAGTGTGACAGCATTGGACTCAGTTGTGGTTTCCTGACACATGTCTCTTCTGTCCTTTTATTTGAACTTATAATTAGAACTAAAGTTGGTAGGTATATGTCCAAGAGTCTTAAATCTTTGGGCTGTCCATATGCCAGCTGGGCCCTGAATCTCAATGGAGTTGCAACACCTATGCTCCAGTTCACTGGACTCACCCAGGACAACTATCAAGGAGGAGATTATGGATAACCAACATACCAAGGAACTGAGAATGTCTACAACTGTGAGCAAGAAAGTCCCATCAATCGGCCTTATGGGATTGAAGTCCCCCCTCAATTAAAGGTGTAGTGGGCATCACCATCCCAGAATCCTCAGGATTGGGAATGAACTATGGACTAAAGTAGACTTATTGGTATTCTACTATAGACCTTTTGTGATTCTAGCAATGGAAGAAATATCATTGATATGGAGGCAGTTGGCACTGGAGGTTCTGAGGATAGGGGGAGGGAAAAACAGGTGTTAACTGGGGGCATTTTCAGGACTTGGTAATCATCCTGAATGGCATTACAACGAAAGATACAGGTCATTATATATCTTGCCATAACCTACAGAATTGAGTAGGAGAGAGTGTAAACTACAATGTAAACTATAATCCATGCTTAGTGGCAATGCTCCAAAATGTCTTTATCAATTGCAATGAATGTACCACACTAATGAAAGATGTTGCTAATGTGAGAAAATGTGGGAGGTGTGGGGAACAAGGTATATGGGAATCCCCTATATATTCTCTGAAATTTTTATGTAATCTAAGTATTTTCTTAAATAAAAAAAGAAGACAAAAAATTAAAAAAGAGTTCTTTATGCAATTAACACATTCTAATTTTATTTTCTATAATTTTCCCCTACCCCACAACCAACATTTCTTAACCTTCATATACCCTCTACTTTAATTCTTTTTCTTCATATGTGATTATTTTTCTTGAATATGAAAATACTCATAATTTTAGGATTCACTTTTATCATTATCAGTACTATTAGACACATTTTAGAATGGTCATATACTCCCACCAATTCTAGTATTTAGCTTTTCCTTAAAACTTTGCAGTTTCATTTCACTATTAAAATACATGGAAAAAGTATGATTTGAATTCAGACAACTTGCAAAAGCAAGATGCTAGAAAACATAATGATATAACGTTTAGAAAAATGTTTTAGATAACATATAAATATCCATAAATTAATCACTTAATCACTACCTTTGGCAGGACATCATTATTTCCATTTATAGACTGATCAGCCATGGTTTGCTAATAAATTTCAGTTCCAAACTCAATGCAAAGTTTTTCATTTGAACAAATAACTATTTTTTCTTCTTGTACTTTTCATCTAATTTTAACCTGGACAGTTTGCACATGTGCTGCTGTCACAAAAATAAATCAGATCAATCAGAAAATTCCAGAGCAACTGTTGAGGCCAATTACAAATTTGAAACAAATTACTTAAAAAAAGAAATGTATTTTTCAGAAAACAATCTTTACAGGAAACTGAAACCAAATTAAAAAACCTGCTGATTATATACAAACTACAAATGATGCAGAAAAATTTCTTCAATTTAGCATATGAAAACATTCAGACATTAAAAACCAATTAGTATAGCCCACTTTCTGTTATATTGGTACTTGATAAATGTCCAGTAATGGTGGCACTAAATCTACGATTTTTTTCAGAGCTGCTTGAAGTTAGCAATTTTTGTGGAAATTGAGATTTAGTTGATATGAACTGAAACGCTTTCTTTTTTGGATATTTGTTTGGTAGGTTTGCAAGTATTTTGCAATATGTGTATACTGAGAACTTGGAGAAAAGAGGCAGCCAAAAATCAACAAAATGTCTGCTCTGAATACAAATATTTGCTTTACATGATAGCCATGCCTTGAGCAGCTGCAAGAAACTCATCTTTCTTGTCTTCAGTTATTTAAGGCTTGAGAAACACATTTGTAGTCTGAACAGGCCAGCAAGACAAAAACAAATAGAACAACTATTTACCAAACAGACCATTAAATATAAACCAGGCCATTTCTTGAATCTAGTTCATGATAGAAATATCTTTAAAAGAAGTTAAGATTATGAGAGTTACAGAATTTTCTCCCAAAGGAATAAAAAATAAGTGATTATTCAATGTACCCTCAATTTGTTAATGGAAGACACATATGTAGAACCAAGTAAGGTTGAAGGGTGATGCATAAGAAACTTGAAATTACACATTTAAAGCCATTATTTTTCTGATGTTGGAAGAAAGGTCACATACTGAATGCTTGTGAAGTCTAGACTCTGATGGACAACCTACATATGATATTATTGCTTGCAGCTGAGTCTATGAGGGAAAGTTTAGTTTTACTTATACCTGTCCAGCTTTTTTGGTTCTTTTGTTTGTTCCACTTGATGTTTGGTATAAATGGAGAAAAATATAAACAATTACCTAAAGAAGTCACAAACATGTGCACTTTCTTTTCTTTCAAGGAATAAAATAATGCATGCAGATATTTTTTCAACTTGGAAAAGACCTTCTAGAAGATTCAGAATGATTTTTTACTGAATTACTCAGGTACCTTCATCTGGTTTGCCCTTGAATATTGCTCTCTGCTCTATCAATCATAGGCAACTGCAAGCTCAACTACATGTTTCTTATTCTCAGGAGATAGCCACAGGATTTACCTGACAGATACAACAATTCAAATTATTTTCATGAGACTTGATTACCTACAACATTCCCTTATCCAGCCAGTAATTCCACAAGCTACAAACATATATTACTATTATATGTTCTAACTCTGATTTTATTTGGTCAAATACAACAACTTCATTGTTAGAACTGATAGCATGGTTGTGCTCACCAATCAAAGCCCACTTTAGATACTGATGAGGTAGGAAGTTTATGTCCATGGACTGGGAGTTGTAGCCGGGGAATGAGGAAACTTAAAACTTTTTTAGGCTTTATTGCCTTTATCTTCCCTTCCCAGAGACCTGGTGTTTGGAAAAGCCAAATGTTAAATTACTCATAGGCTTTGAAAGGCTCTTCTCAAATGGTAGGCTGAGTTTCTAATTCAGTTGTAGTTTGTCTTTGGTTTTTGTTTTTACCAGAAAAGAAGCTTTCTATGCTGATTTGCTTAAAAATGAAAATACTATAGGGAAATATGAAGAAATTCATAGTTCAACTGGACTGTATCATTTACTCCCTAATAATTCTGGATCTCTACATGGATCATAGATGTGGTTTCATGTGGTTGTTGAATAGATCATAGCTATTCTAATTTTGAGAAATGGATTTAACAAAGAACACATCATTTAAGATATTTATTGTTATAATACTAGAAATAATAAGAAAACATTTCAATCTACAGACAAAATTAAGCTATGATGCCAAACAAATAAACAAAAAATTAAGTACATACTAATCAAATGAAAAATTTGAAGGGAAACAAAACAATAAAATGTAGATTTGAACTATATTACTTGCACTGTATAAATTTAAATGCAATTTAGTTTTTTGCTATAAATTTATTTGAGCCAGAAATGTATTTTTAATGGAAAAATTCAATTAAAACCTATCTTTTCTTCTATCCATCCATGGATATGCTTGCTAAAATAGCCTTTCTTTTCATTTACTTTAAAAATGTATTTGGAGATGTATTTTACATTAAGTCCTGACCCTCTGGTTTATGAGAAGTTCTCTCACTGATGTCAATCAACTTTTCATCTGTGGGGAGAATTGACAGAGGTAGGCCTGAAGTAGCTACTTGTGTTGGACATAGCACTTACCTGCTTGATTTGTGGTTACATTTACAGACACATACTGCCGGGCTCCTGGGCTCTGGTCGGACACTCCATTCACTGCCTCAATCTCAAAGGTATAGTTTGTGTGAGCGAGCAGATCCACCATCATGACAGAGGTGTTTTTCAGGCCGATTTGCTGGGGGAGGTACCTGACATGGCCTCCACACTCATCACACACACCTGAATGGGAGTTGCACTTCTTGCATGCAATATAATATGACACATCTTTCCTTCCACCAGTGTCAGCAGGAGGAATCCATTCCAGAAAGACACTAGTTTCATTAACATTTGAGATGGCATTCCGAGGAGCTGAGGGGGGTCCTGGTTTGCAAAGTAAAGTGAAAAAGACATATTTTAAGATAATATAATTAGGCACTTTTTACCCGACCAATTCCTGGAATGAGGGGAAAAAATAGATTTGCAGCCAATCTTTTAAGTAGGAAGGATGCAAGTGTTATCAATTTGTAATAATCTTTGAAAAATCTTGTTACAGTTTTGCAGGTAAGTAAGTATCTATTTTAGTTCCATATATGACCTATACAAATGACTTATCTTAGAATAATTCACTGAAAGCAGTTGACTTTTTTTAGCATTTATGCAAATAATGATGGATTGAAAATATGTAGGAACAAATATGTTACGTAAATGTGATATATTTAAAAAATGGCAAATAAATTTCCTTGGGGATTGAGCTGATTATTCCTCAATGATACTAGTTTGTGTACAACCTACAAAGTAAACAAGAAGAATCTACTAAGCAATGAGCATAGGCAAAAAGAGGTCTATTCGGTTGTGGTTCTTACATACAAATACTGCAGCCAGTGAAACAACCTTAGTTTACCTCAAATTAGATTGCTTACATATTTGGCAAATCACCAACAGAATTTGGATCCCTGACACTTTTGCCAGGGAAGTACTAGGACTTAAGTTGTTGGTCTCCATTATAACCTGCAATAACTTTGCTTTTCCCATTGATATTGCTTTAATATTGAGTATGGTGGTGACTGAATGATTCATAAGCAAAAATCAAACTACTACGGATGATCTAGCTTAGTTAACCTAATATATATTGTCTTTTCTAAATATAGAGACTGACATTAATTTCTACCTAACATTTATTAAGTCATGACTGATGAGAGCTAATTTTAAAATTTATAAGAAAGCTACTAAAATCTTAAGGATTTAGTTGTATGATATGCCATTTTAATTAAAAATCTCTATAACCAAGAAGGTGGCATTTTTTGAGAAAACAAAACCCACATCGATTTTATTTACGATTGACCCTTCTGACCCTTCTGACCTTTCTGACTCTATTACTTTTAGGCCATCAACTTTTGGGTTGGGGCACATATCCCCCTAAAGTCAAGATGAAACTCAAACTTAAGTGACACTCTAAAGTAGAGGTAAAAACTTTCTCAGACTCATGTACACCTAAACAATGATGTAATGAAACTTTACTGCCTCCATAATAGGTGTACTATATAATATGCAAACCAAAGTAGAGCTCTGGGAAGGACTTTTGATTTAAGCAGAATCATGAAAAACTTAGTTTTTATATTTATTCCATTTTTTTTCCTTGTGGGCTTTTGAAAATCTTTTTTTCCAGATTAAAAAAACAATATGTATATATATAATATATATAAATATATATTAATGTCTAGAGTTGGAACCACAAATTGAATTCTAAAGAGCCATCAATCAAGTCATCTGTCGATCATATAAAGTATTTGTGGTACTATGAATGCAACTAAAAACATACACACTCAAGCACAAATTACATATGAAAAAGATCGTACACATAAGTCCCAATGTTTTGGAAAAATGCATACAAATTAGTGTTCTTTTGAGATGCAGTATTAGAAATTCACACAACTGGAGACAGAGAAAATTGAGGCCTGCCTGTGGACCCAGGTCCTAAAGCAGTGCTATGCAGTACTTGCCACCAAAGCACAGCCTTTCCCCCATTCTAAAACCTAGCAAATTCACAGAAAGAAGAGTCCACATTTATGCTGAGAAAAAGAAAAATCATGCCTGGACGACATAAAGAAAATAATAACTAGAAAATTAATGAAATTTAAAAGATAATTCAAGACATGATTTCCTCTCCTTAATTTACTACTTTAAAGTCTAGCCAAAATAATCCTCTCAGTTACTGGGGCCTTGTTTTACTCTGAATAAGCTAAATACTAGTTTAATTCTCCACTGCAACCCAAACACATCACATTCAATCATAGTTTATATCTCCTCCATTCAAATGTGTATATAAAAATGTCTTTTACTCATATGAAGAAAAATTGTTAGTAATTAGTAATCATCCAACCCATAAAGTCATCAGTCAATATAAAAAAATGGCCTTTAGTAATGTAAAAATAATATCAATAAATGATGAATTCTGAAACTATATTCAACTGATACAAAGCACAGTTAGGTTCATATAATTTTAATTTATTGTTATTTGACTAGAAAGGATCTACACCGAATATATACATATATTTATATTTAAATATAATTCAACTTTCTGGGACTTAACACCAGTAAAACAAGGCAGGTCAAAGAATTTGAATAATATGGGGGGTGATTCATTTTTTTTTTCCTTTTATTTTCCCGTTTTGCTTGATTTGCTGTAGAGCCTGTGATTAGTGGAAAAATCTGAAAGCATTGATATCAAGCAAAACAACACATACATTTGTTTCCTTCCCAGAACTATAAAGAACACTGAAAAACAAAAGCACCAAAGGCATTGCTGATATGGAACATGCACTGCAAAATTGGAATTCAATCAGAAATATGTATTACTAATCTACTCTATGATCAGCAAATAGATGATAAATAGTTAATGACACCCAGTAACAAGAAACATGATAATTGCTTGAAAAACGTAGCTAAAAATCTGATTTTAACTTTGACTCAAGTCTGATTTTCCAGCCACCAATTCTCCATGTTCCTGAAGTATTTGCTGTGTTCTTTTGTAAATAACTTTCTCATTGGCCTTTGCAGCTTAGTGGGGCAGCCTAGCACTAGAAGGGGAAGGTGCCATTTACTGCATGTTTATGTGATTAGAAAACTGCCTTAGGAAGAAATAAGAGTGATAATAATAATACTAAAATTTAGGGTGAACAGAGAAGTGAATTTATACAAAGACATAAGTTTGGCAATCATGGACACTAAAAAAACTCAAAATAAAAGGACCATTCTTAATCTATATCACAGATGTTGAATTTGACATTAGGGAACATGAATGTTTCTAACAGAAAATGATAAAAGAGAATAAAATCTTTCAATCCTTCCTCAAGGAGATTGAAATTTGGTGAAAGGTTTATTGGGAAAATTAATCATTATGCCTGTTTTAAGGTAGAATGGTAATAGAATGTAACAGGCTCCATCATGCTCTTTCTTCAAACTGGTGAAATTTAGCATCACCAAATATCCATGGGTTTCCTTACTTGTGCATGCCATTGTGGGTGGATCAGACTCCCTCCTGAAATAATCCTTTTCACAGACACAAGAGGTTGAAGCTTCCTCATGGGTATAACTGTGAGGTGGACATTTGCTGCAGCTCTGGCTGTGAGGTGAGGCTTTGAAGAACCCAGGTCTGCACACTGTCAAAAGAAATAAGAGACTAAGCTTTTCCCTGGAACAGATGTTGTGTTTGTTTTTGTGAATAATTCTATTTTGACTTGTATATACAGATTACATATAACACACATCCTTGCATTAATTTCAAAAATGATTTCATAAGCTTCTGGATCATAAATACCAGGTTCATCATTCAGATAACTAAATATTTAAGTATTTAAATTAAACATGTCAGAATGTATATATTTTTTGTTATTTTCCTTCTATAGAATCATATGAGAAATTATATTTATAAAATGCAAATATATATATGTATTTAATACCAGTTGAAGTTATGAGCTATGAGTACAGGATTGAATAACTCTATTATTGCTACAACTTATGTTAAGAAATGCAAATCTTTCCATATGCTTCTGGGAGAGGTACTCAGTAGGTGTTCAAAAATGTGATAATAAATTAATGACTAAATTAATTATTGTGTGCTAAAAGCTTCACACATTCTACTAGATTGGGGAGAATGCAATATTATATTGATTTCAGAAGGGGCCAGATTTTAAACATTTATTCTGCATTTTATTCCATTTCAGAACTTTTCTTGGGATTCTTACTGAGTCAATATGAGTCTGCTCTAATATTAGCAATATCTGCATTATATAATTGTAAGGATCAGTAAAAGGTAGAAATTGCCACTCAATTTTATATTCACAATATCAACCCCAGTGTTTGAACACTGTAGGTATACAAGAAGTGTTTATGTAATGCATGAATGAATGAATGGCATGGCATGGAAATTGTAATTGAACGGTTTAAAATCTCTTAAAGGAATGTTTGCTGATAACTTTGCTACTGTATCTAAATTGATGATGAGTTAAGTAAGTACTTATGAAGTAAATCCTTTTATTCTGTGGATTTCCTGCAATTTTAAGGACCCAATCCTAGACATGTGTACCCTTCTTTCTTTGCAGGGCTAATAAAGACAAACATCAATATTCCATTTGTCCAGTATGGGCTAATTGAAGCACCCAAAACTTATGGTTTGATAACCTTTTAGATCTTAGATTACATAAAGTTAATATACTCTATAATTTTTCTATGTTCAATCTTCACTACATATACTTAAGAGCATTTATTCAAGCATCAAGGAACATCTGCTAAAGCTAAAAGGTGAACTTGTATGTCATCTGAGATTTTTGATAGACATGATGAATTGGGGCTAATTTTCAGGTGCTATAAATGATCCAGGGTTTTAGTAATCCAAGCTAAGGCTTCTGCCATCAACAAGAATAATCAGGAGTTGACAAAACTGAGAAGGTACTTTATTCAGTAGATCTAATTATAATGAAAGTAGAGCCTTAATGCTCTTATAAATTCAGAGAGAATCCTGACGGTATTTGAAAGATAAGAGCTTTTTGATAGTATTAGGGAAATTCTTGTAGTTAGATGATTAGGGGAAGACTTAAAATATTATTTTTCTAATAATGGGATTGCTTTAACAGCCTATACCATACTTAACTATGTTATCCAGGTTTTTTTTTTTTGCCTTTTATTCTTTTCAGTAAAGCCATTCTCACTTTCAATACTATTTGCTTTCAGACATGAAATGTCAATCCATACATTCAGCAAATTCATTTAACATTCACAAAACAAAAATGATTTATTTTCATTTTAATGAGTATTTTTAACTGAAAACCTTTATATTATATCATAAGTAATGCTACTATTTAACTTCCCATGAAAGCTCTGAAAATAATATAAATATAACCAAAAAGTAGTTAAATGTATCACTCTCCTCAGTAGTTCAACAAATTCTTTTCAGCAAGTGTGGAAGGCCAGAATCTCTGCCTGGTACTGGAGTTAAAAAGACAAACATGATAGATATGGCTTTGCCTTTATAAATCTTAAAGGTATTCTGTGATGATTAGGTCTGGTCAAGCAAGCACTGGGCTAATTGTAATACAAGGGCATGTCACAGACTTTAATCATCAGTGAGTTGATTGCATAGATGGCTGGTTACATCTACAATCAACTAAGGAGATTTCAGTCAGCAACGAGTGACATCTCATCCAAACAGTTGAAGGCCTTAAAAGGGGAAGTGACTTCTGCATTCAGAGAGAGAATTCCCATCTCTACTTCAGACAGTAGGTGTCTCCTGGGAACTCATTAAGGACCTTCATTGAA
>PVKH010000639.1:8236-24575 GCA_004027955.1 Chaetophractus vellerosus
GTACACCCACGCATGGGGCCTGGGGGGCTCAACCGCTCGTGAGGCCTGGCAGTGCAACTGCACATGGGGCCTAGTGGCCCATGCACCTTCTATATTTTTCTTTTTTTCACTTTTATTGGGAGGTCCTGGGGATCGAACCCAGGTCCCTCCATACGGGAGACGGACACCCAACCACCCGAGCTACATCTGTACCCCTGCTATATCTCTTAAGGTTGACCAAAGATACCTAGATCTTTTCCCATACAGGATAGTCATATAATAAATCAGGCTTATTTTATCACCAGCATTCTAAAAACCTGACCTAGGGAGAAAAACTAGGTCTGGGGACACATGCATGGTTTCTAATATAGCGAATGTTTAGCCTACACTGATTATCACAAAATCAGGACAGTGAGAATATTTCCACCAGTGTATTTTTAATTTCATTTGTTGTGCCTTTCATTCCAATGTTATTTTTCTTTGCATGCTTTCAAATTCTTCTTTGTGTTCACCCATTGTCTTCTGAATTTCCTCAATATCTTTAGCCATCTCATTGAGTTTAAGGAGATTTGTTTGCATCTGGTAATTATTTGTCTCAAATCCTTTGTCAGTGAAGGTTTAATTTGTTCATTTGACTGGGCCAGCTTCCTGTTTCTTAGTATGGCTTGTAACTTTTTGCTGGTACTTTGGCATCTGATTTTCTTGATGCATTTATTCTGGGCTCAGTTTCTCTCATTAGCCTAGGCTTTCTTATTGATTGACTTTGTGCTGAAGATCCTCTTTGACACTTGGTTCAACTTCTTTTGGAATTTTTGTTTAACCAGTTAGATTTTTTTCAGGTCTTATTCATCTATTTCTTGCCCTTTCTCCCTTGCCAGAGGTGGGGTTGGAACCAAACGTGCAGATAGTAGTCTAATCTGTGCAGACTAAAATACCTGCATTGCCCCAGAAACTGATGAAGGTTTGCCCACATTTCTCCCCTGCCAGGGGCAGGGTTGGTGCTAAGAGTGTGGGTGGTTATTTATGCTGTGCAGGCTGAAACTATCAGCAGTTGTCAAGAGACTGATGATGCTCCTCCTACATTCCTCTTCTGCCAGGAATGGGATTGGAGCCAATGGTGCAGGCAGTAATCCAAGCTATGCAGGCTGAACTGAAACTGTCTGTAGTTGCCCAGAAAAATTGAAGAAGCTTCGCTCACCTTCCTCCCCTGCCAGGGGCGGGGTTGGAGCCCAAGCTGGGACAATATTCTGACCTGGGCAGAAAGAAGCCTATCTCTACCATCTAGGAGGTCACTGTGATTTTCAGTTAGCGCACTTCCCCTCCTGCTGGGGGAGGGGGGCAGAGTTAAAATGGAGGCTACTGGCTGCTTTCTGACTTAAGATGGGTTCAAACTTTTGCTGTACTTAGAATTGGACTCTAGCTAGTGGAATTTGCTAATCTCTAGCTGAAATTGGTGCCTGGCTGTCTCCTCCTCCCATTTTTGGAAAATGTATCTTCCAACTCCAACCAGGGAGTTGTTCCCAAGGGTGACCTGCCCTGCCAGTGGGGGATAGGCACAGGCTTTGGCAATGTGGAGGGCTCTACTCATGAATCTTTACTGCAGATGAACCTCTTCTGTTCTTCCAAGGATGTTGCAGGATGCAAATATCAGTTAATGTGTATTACTTGTCAAATTCTAAAATTTCTGAATGGAGCATCTGCATGGATGATTTTTGCCATAAATAAAATAGGGAAATATAGGGCTGGGGGATAGGTTTGGAAGTGAAAAATGAAGACATTTTAAATTTGAGATGTCTGTAAGTTATTCAGATGGAGGTGTCAAATAGATTTCAGGTTTTGAGATATAAATTGGGAAGTTATCATCCAAAAGATAGATCACTTTAGGAAAAAATAAGAAAAAAAGACTTTTTCTAAAGCTGTTCTGTCCAATAAAATAGTCACTAGGCACATGTGGCTATTAGAATTTCAATTTAAGTTAAATAAATAAAATTAAAATTTTAGTTCCTCAGTCACACTAGCCACTTTCCAAGTGCTCAGTAGCCACATGTGGCTAGTGGCTAACATACAGAACATCACAAACAAAGATATTTCCATCACTGGGGTAAGTTCTCTTGGATAACACTGGTGTAGAGCCTTGAGAAACATTAACCTGTGGTTAGGCAAAAGGTGGGAGAGCATGAAGGAGTAGTTCATGAGATATGAGAAAAACTAAGAAAGTGTTTAAAGATGAGAATGAAAATCTATGTTGAATGCTCCTGAAAGCTAAAGTCAAGGGAGAACTGAAAAGTATCCATTGTATTTGCTCCCATGAGTTTATTGGTGACATAAGAAGATGAGTTTTCTTGAAGTGGTAGAGGCAGAAACTAGATTGGATTGGGTTTAAGAGAGAATGGGGTATGAAGAAATGGAGCTACCATATGTTAACAGCTGTTTGGAAACAGATTATGAAGGGGAAAGAGAAGTAAGGGCTTTACAATTACATATATGTGTGTATGTATGTACACATATATAAATTGAGACTATGTAAGCATTTGAAAATGATCACTTGGATAAAGAATGATGTAAAGAGAGGGGTAAGATAGTGATAGTAAGGAGCACTAAGAATTAGCTTGTGCTGCAGGGCAGTTGGTAATCATCCAGAGCTATCTAAAGCACCTATTTGGGGTGCCCAGGAGACCAGAAGAGCATCCTACCACACCCTTGAAAGAATGGGAGGAGGAGACTGCCCATCTGCAGTGAAGAGCACTCCACCCCATGGAGGCCGGTGCCTATCCTCCACTGGTGGCATAGCCACCTTGGGAGCTATTCCATGACTGGAGATGGAAGCTCCATTTCCCAAAAATGGTAGAGTAAGAGATGGTTAGTTACCGACTTCAGCCACTGATTAGTAAATTTGGCTAGCTAAAGTATAATCCTAAGAACAGCTAAAGTTTGAAACTGTCCAAGTCAGAAAGAGGCCAATAGCAGCCATTTTAACACTGCCCCCAACTTAAGGAGAAGTGGGATGATTGAAAATCACAGTGACTGTAGGGACCTGCTTCTTTCCACCCAGATCAGATTGCAGCCCTAGCCTAGGCCCCAGCCCCACCTCCACCATGGAGGAAGCTGACAGGACCTGCACCAGCCTCTCCAGGCAACTGTAGGCAATTTCATCAGGCACAGACTAGATAGTCAGACACCTGGGGCTCCATCCCAGCACTCCAATAGAATAGGAGGGGAGCTATGTTTCCTCGGCCTCTCTGGGCAACTGCAAGTGATTTCAGCTTCCCAGACTGGTTTATTGAGCCCCCCAATAGGATAGGAAGTGAGCTGTGTTTCCTTTGGAAACTGCAGGTGCTTTCAGCCCACATGGACTGGTTTGTTGAGCCACTGGGGCTCCACCCTCATACCCCTCCCCCATGGGATAAGAGGGTGCTGGTGTTTCTTTCGGGGCCTGCACAAACTAGACTGTTGGCTGCCCGTCTACTTCACTCCAAACCAAAAAGACAAGAAGGGATCAGCATTTCCCCAGCCTCTTTGGGCAACTGCAGGTGATTTGGGCCTACACAGATTGGTTTTTGAGTACCTTTGTTTCTATCCCTGCTCTCCCCACCCTCTCCCTAGGATAGGAGGGAGCTGTTGTTTCTTCAGCCTTTTTTTTCAAGAACTTTCAGCCCACACAGACTGGATACATGGACACCTGTATATTCATCCCTGACCCCCAATAGGATAGGAGGGAAGCTGTGTTCCCTCAACCTCTCTGGGCAACTGTAGGTACTTTTGGCCTACATGGACTAGTTTGTAGGGCATCTGTAGTTCCATCTTCATCCCTTAAAGGGCAGAAGGGACAGTACTCCCTCAGTCTCTCAGGGCAACTACAGGTACTTTTGACCCACACAGATTAGATTGTAGGCTCTGGAGGGTCCATCCCCAGGCCTGGCAGGGGAGGGGGACAGTTGGAGCTACATTAGTCAACCTGGTCAACTACAGTTAGTTTTGACCCACATGGCTTAGTTTGAAATGAAGATTATATCAGTAAAGATAATTAAAAGTATAAAAAGAGTGGTGAAAATAAAATATGACAGATAAAACCCAAAGGTCAAAATTGGTGAAATAAGAACTGCCTTTATAGTAATAACAGTGAATGTTAATGGATTAAACTTCCAAATCAAAAGATATAGACTGGCAGGATGGATAGGAAAATATGAGCCATCTATCTGCTATCTAAAAGAGACTCACCTTAGACCCAAGGATAGCAATAGATTGACAGTGAACAGCTAGAAAAAGATTCCATCCAGGCAATAACCAAAAAAAAAAAAAAAAAAAAAAAAAAAAAAAAAAAAAAAAAAAAAAAAAAAAAAAAAAAAGCTGGAGTAGCTATATTTATATTGGATGAAATAGATTGTAAAAACAAAACTGTTATTAGAGACAAGGAAAGACATTATATATTAATAAAAGAGATAATTCACCAGGAAAATATAACAATCATTAATGTATATACACCTAACCAGCATGCCCCAAATTACATAAGGCAAACACTGGAAAAAATCAAAGGAAAATTAGATGTCTCTACAATAATAGTTGGAGACTTCAGTATACCACTCTCAGCATTGGACAGAACATCTGGGAAGAGGATCAATAAAGAGCTTGAATAGTATGATAAATGGGCTAAACGTAATAGATATATACTGAACATTATACCTCAGAATGGTAGGATATGATCCATATCCTTGTTAAGTGCTCATGGATCTTTTTCCAGGATAAACCATATGTTACATACATCACAAAGCAGATCTCAGTAAATTTAATAAGATGGAAATTATGCACAGCACTTTTTTCTGATCATAATGGAATAAAGTTGGAAATCAACAACAGGCAGAAAAAAGGGAAAGTTCATAAATATATGGCAATTAAACAGCACACTTAAATCATCAGTATGCTAAAGAAGAAATTGCAAGAAAAATCAATAAATACCTCGAGATGAATGAAAATGAGAATACAACATATCAGAAGCTATGGAATGCAGTGATGGCAGTGCTGGGAAGGAAATTTATAGCCCTCAGTGCTTACATTCAAAAAAAAAGAAAGAGCTAAACTCAATGACTGACTATACAGCTGGAGGAACTAAAATAAGAACAGAAAACTATTCCCAAAGCAAGCAGAAGGAATGAAATAACAAAGATCAAAGCAGAAATAAATGAAATTGAGAACAAAAAAACAGTAGAGAATTAAAAAGAATTAAGCAAACCAAAAGTTGGTTCTTTAAGAAAATTAACAAAATTGACAAACTCTTAGCTAGACTGACAAAGCGCAAAATAGAGAAGATGCAAACCAATAAAATAAAAATTGAAAACAGGGACATTACTACTAACCCCACAGCAATAAAAGAGTTTAAAAAGGATACTATGAAAACTGTATGCCAACAAACTAGACAATGTAGATGAAATGGAAAAATTCCTAGGAATGTACAAACTACACTGATCCTAGAAGAAATAGAAGACCTCAACAAACCAATCACAAGTAAAGAGAATGAAGCAGTCATCAAACAGCTCCCCAAAATGAAATGCCCAGGACCAGATGGTTTCACTGGTGAGTTCTACCAAGCATTCAAAGAAGATTTAATACCAGTATTACTCAAACTCTTCCAAAAAATTGAACAAGAAGGAACACTACCAAACTCATTCTATGAAGCCAATATCACCCTAACACCAATGCCAGATAAAGATATTATGAAAAAAAATTACAGATTTCCCTAATGAATATGGATGCAAAAATCCTCAACAAAACACTTGCTAATTTAGTCCAAAAACACATTAAAAGAATTATTCATTATGATAAGTTGGTTTTATACCACGCATGCAAGGGTGCTTCAACAGAAGATCAATCAGTATAATACACCACATTAATGAATCAAAAATGAAAAATCACATGATCATCTCAATTGATGCAGAAAAGATATTTGACAAAATACAGGATCCTTTCTTGATAAAAATATTTCAAAAGATAGGAATTGAAGGAAACTTTCTCAACATGATAAAAGCCATATATGAAAAACCCACAGCTAACATTGTATTGAATGGTGAAAGACTGAAAGCTTTCCTGTTGAGATTGGGAACAAGTCAAGGATGCCCACTGTCACCACTGTTGTTCCATATATTGCTAGAGGTTCTAGCTAGAGCAATAAGGTAAGAAAAGGAAATAAAAGACATCCAGTTTGAAAAGGAAATAAAAGACATCCAGTTTGAAAAGGAAGAAGTAAAACTTTCTCAATTCTCAGATAATATGATTTTACATTAAAGTTGCTGGAGGTAATAAATTATTTCAGCAGAGTGGCAGGATACAAGAGTAATACACAAAAATCAGTAGTGTTTCTATACACTAGTAATGTGCATTCTGAGGAAGAAGTCAGGAAAAATTCCATTTATGATAACGACTGAAAGAATCAAATATTTAGGAATAAACCTCACCAAGGATGTAAAGTATTTTTATTCAGAAACCTACATTGCATTGCTAAAAGAAATTTTTAAAAGGCTTAAATAAATGGAAGAACATTCTATGCTTATGGTTGGAGGACTAAATATCGTTAAGATGTCAATTCTTCCCAAATTGATTCTTCCCAGAATCATTCAAATCCCCATAAAAATTCCACCAACATTTTTAAAAGAAATGGAAAACACCATTATCAAATTTATTTGGAAGTGTAAGGGGCCCCCAATAGCCAGAAACATCTTAAAAAGGAGGAGCTAAGTTGGAGGACTCTCACTTCCATACTTTAAATCATATTATCTAACTACAGTGGTAAAAGCAGCATGGCACTGGTATAAAGAAAGACATATAGACCAATGGAACTGAATTGATGGTTCGGAAACAGATCCTTACATTTATCATCAAGTGATTTTTGACAAGACTGTCAAATCCACCTTGCTGGGGCAGAACAGTTTATTCAACAAATGGTGCTAGGAGAACTGGATATCCATATCCGAAAGAAAGAAAAAGGACCCCCATCTCGCACCTTACACAAAAATTAATTTAAAATAGATCAAAGACCTAAATAGAAAAACTAGAACCATGAAATTCCTAGAAGAAAATGTAGGGAAACGTCTTCAAGATTTGATAGTTTGTGGTGGATTCTTAAACCTTACACTGAAAAAATGAGCAGCGAAAGAAAACATGGATAAATGGGACCACTTCAAACTTAAACACTTTTGTCGTTCAAAGGACTTCTTCAAGAAGGTGAAAAGGCAGCCCACTCAATGGGAGAATATATTTGGAAATCACATATCTTATAAGTATTTGACTTCCATTCTATATAAAGAGATCATACAAGATAACAACAAAAGAGCAAGCAATCCAGTTTAAAAAATGGGTGAAAGACTTAGACATTTCTCCAAAGAGGAAATACAAATGGCCAGAACGCACATGAAAAATGTTCAATATCACTAGCTATTAGGGAAACGCAAATCAAAATGACAATGAGATATCATCTCACACAGCATAGAATGGCCATTATTTTAAACAAAAATAGAAAACAGTAAGTGTTGGAAGGATATGGAGAAATAGGAATACTCCTTCACTGTTGGTGGGATTGTAAATGGTGCAGCCTCTGTGGAAGACAGATCGGCAGCTCCTCAGGAAGCTCAATATAGAACTGCCATATGATCCAGCAATTCCTCTACTAGGAATATATCCAGAAGAACTGAAAACTGATGCATACTAATGTTCATAATGGCATTATTCACACTTGCCAAAAGATGGAAACAACCTAAGTGTCCATCACCTGATGAATGGATAAGCATACAATGTATGATATAAACATACAATGGAATACTATGCTGCTGTAAGAAGAAATGAAATCTGGATACATATGATAACATGGATGGACCTCAAAGACATTATGCTAAGTAAAATAAACCATACACAAATGGACAAATATTGCATTGTCTCACTAATATGAAATAAATATGAAGAATACCTGCATGGAGTTAAAACCTAGCGTATAGGTTATTAGGAGTTAGAGTAGGGCTGAGAAGGGGAACTGATGCTTAATGTATGTTGAAGTTTTAATTAACTTGACTGTGAAAGTGTGTAAATGGATACAGTTGATGGTAACATATTATAGTGAGTAGAACTAACACAGCTGGTTTATAAATGGGATTGTGGCTGAAAAGGGTAGTTTAGGGATGTAAATGTCAAATGAAAGAAACCTAGAGAATAATCTAGGGAATGAATAACATAGTGAACCCAGAGGTGGATAAGAATTGTGGTAAATAGTACAAATACAAGAATGTCCTTCTATGAACTATATACATCACAATTGCAAGGTGGTAAGAATGTGGAGAAGCATGGGAACAATACAATTAGTGTAGCCTATTGACTATAGTCAACAGCAATACTGTAATATTCTTGCATCAATGTCAAAGATGTACTGTGTTAATAATCGGGGGTTATGGAAAAATATATCAAATGTATGCTATAGACCATAGTGGTAATAGTCTGATAATATCATCTCATTATTTGTAACAAATGCTCCACAACAATGTAATGTGTTGGTGGAGGGGTGTTGTATGGGAATTCCACACATGTGCGTGATTGTTTTGTAAGTTTACAACTTCTGTAGTTTATATATACATGAAAAAGTGATATAAAGAAAGTAACTGAAGAAACCAAGTCTTTAAGAAGGCAAAGTAGAATACCAATGAAAAGATTATTATTGATGAGGGACACTTTCTCCATTGTATTAAGGGAAGAAAGAAAAAAACTAGGTAGTTTCATAAGTTTGTGGGTGAGAAGGTAGGGAATAACATCTCATACTTCATTTGCTAAGATTGAAGGTAGAGGAAGGGTTATAGAATGTTTGGGGAAATCTGGGAAGATATCTGGGAGAGAGAAGAGCCTATCTGAAAAGCTTAGTGGAATTGTCTGGTATTGTTGATTGCCTATTTGAGGCTTACTCTTAAAAACTGAGGTGAAAGAATTCACCTCACTTGGTGTGATCTCATACAGCAACAGCCAGCTAGCTGCTTGGATGCAAGCACATCGGGAGATAAAAGAGATCATGTCCTCACAGTTTTTTCCATACTTTAATGCTTAAATCTGATTTCATTCATGTTTTAGGTTTTGATGAACTCGGTTGAGAAATGTCATATTTTACACTTATATTTTTGATTCATCTAGTTAACAGTGTTTTCAGATGTGTTGTTGTTCTGAGATTTTAAAAGCAAATGTGGCTTACCCTTTATTTCTGGGTATTTTTTATCATTTATGTTACAGGTCACTGCTTTCAGAATTTTTTAAGTAGTTGATTTTCTCTAATTTTTTGTAGTTCTGTGTGGAGGCATAAGCAATTATGTAATTACCTTCTCCCTTATTACTGATTAATGCTTTATGTTCATTCTGTTAAATGATTCAATATATTCTTATTGCTGAATATCCTACATAAACAATATATTCAATCATTAAATATTTTTAAATGTCTCAGTATACCAGTATGCTACATGCTGATGGCATTAAGATAAGTTAGGCTTAGTCCTTAACCTCAAGAAATTTACAATCTTTTGAAAAGTTCAGACACATATAGATGAATAAAAATACAACTTAGGTGTAAAAGCAGAGTTATGAATAAAATAGTATGGCAGCAATGAAGTCAGAGCAGCTAATTCTGCATAGGGAATCTAGATTTCTTAACTATTTAGGTGACATTTTATGTATCTTAAAGAGTGACTAGGAGTCTATCAAAGGAAAAAAAGGAATTTCAAGCAAAGCCACTGAATCATAAAAAGACCTACTCATTCCAGGAACAGTAAAAAAATGAGAATTTAAGAAATATGGAGAAAGAGTGGAAATAAAGGGACAAAGAGCACCTGAAAAGGTAGGTCAACACCAAATTATGAAGATCCTCATATTTTAAGCTAAAGAGTTTGGAATGTATCCTGATGACTCTAAGGAGCCAAGGGAGCTTTTTAAACTGTGGGGAGAATAGTAACAATATTAACCTTTATTTTTGTTAAGCTAGCTGGCAACAGTGTGAAGGATGGGCCTTAGTGAAGAGAGACTTGAGTCAGAATGCTAGTATAGCACAACAAATGAGAGATTACGAGTAACTTTATCTATGGTAACAGCTATGTAGATGTGGTTAAGAGCCCAGATTTGAGAGACGTTTGTAAGGAAGAATTGAGAGGATTTGGTAATTGATCCATATCCACCGTGGAGGAAAGTAAGTATTTGGTGATAAAGAGTGAAAATATAGAAGCTCAAACAGGTGTTGTGAGAGAGATGAGAACTTCCATTTTGGATGCTTGTTTATGCATGCATTCATTCATACAGTAAACATTTTCGAGTACTTCTACGGGTCACAAGATCATGCATTGTGTTTATAGAGGACACAGTGGTGAGCAAGACATCCTCAAGATGCTGAAGGTTGGATTGTCTGTAAGGGTGTCTCTGGTGATTATATGTGGTAGTTGTATATTTTAGGGGCTCTGGAGTTTGGGAGCTGATGTAAGCCTAATGATAAAGATGTAAAAGGCATCAACATATATCATCAAAAAGTACGTTTTTTTGCCTTAAAACAAATCCCTCAAATTGTTAAACTTAGAGTTATATGACCGAGCAATTCCAATCCTAAGTGTATATCCAAGAGAATTGAAAACATATATCCATGCAAAAACTTGCCCACAAATATTTATAGAAACATTACTAAAAGAGCCAATAGTAGCAGCAACCCAAATGTCCATCTACTGATGAAAGCGTAAATAAAATGTGGTATAACCAAACATACAATGGAATATTAGTCAGAAAATAAAAGGAATGAAGTACTGATACATACTATAAGTGGATGAACCTTGAAAGCATTATACTGAGTGAAAAGCCAATAGCAACATAAAAAAATCATTCCATTGTTTGTTTCCATTTATATGAAATGTCCACAATAGGGATATCTGTAGATGTAGAATGTAAATTAGTGGTTGCCTAGGCCTGGGGTGGAGGATGGAGAGTGACAGCTAATGGATTCATGCTTTTTTGAGTCGTGGGGTGATAGTTACACAATATAAATATACTGAAAAAATCATTGAATTGTGTCTTTTAAGTGGGTGAATTTTATGGTTGTGAATTATATCTCAATAAATATGTTTTTAAAAACTCAAATATTTCTCTATTAGATTGCAATGTAAGCTCCATGAAAACATGAACATTATTGTGTCATTAATCTTCTTGCACTTATGCATTAAACAATGTCTGTTAAACATGTAGGTTAATCAGCCTCCTAATTGTTCTGGAAAAGACAGTTGTAATTATCTTATTATTCTTGGAGAAAGATTATAATCCTAAAAATTCATGTATTTACTTAGGGAGATGTGATTTTGCTTTTTTATAATATAATCTTGAGGTGGCAAGTGATATAGTATACTAATTTACTTTTATAAAAACAGATTATCTCCAATGTTTATTTTGCAACTGATTGATATGTTAGTCTCCAGGTATAAAGGAAAACTGAAGTGATGGGACAATCTGATCTATATTCTTATGTAAGGAAGATATATATCGGTGGGCTGATCAATTTTATAATAATGTTCAGACTACAAAGAGAACCGCAGTTTAAAAAAACACTTTATGTTGCAATAGATTCTCTAATGTTAGCAATCATATTTGCTGGTGAAACTTGGAATAAAATAAAATGACAAATTTGTCAATAATAACTCGTGTGTTTTTAAATTTCTGCAATTTTAAAAATTTCTAGCACAAAGAAAAATATTTTTATATATTTTTTCTTGTTATTTTTCTCCATACAGGATAGACCAAGGCTAAAATACAATGATGGTGTTTGTATTTCATAGAAATATTTGATCTTGAAATGTTTGGGCTGCTTTTGTGCATTCTGGTATCTGTGATCTTAGTATATTGTTGATGTATTTTTTATTTTTAAATATTTTTGCATGAATTTATTTTGCATCACAGTGAAGGGGAAAATGTGGGAAAAAACAATTACCTAAAATATGTGCATAATAAATTCAAGTTTATAAATCATTCAATTTTTTAAATAAAATTTTGATCATTTTAATATACTTACGATGATTCATAACCAAAATATAAGGAAAGCTGAGTATAAATCACTTCCTATTATATAGCTGTAGAATGATCTTTATTACCTTCATTTGAGACACAATTCTTTATAAGATATTTTTTATAAGAAACACTTTATCCTTTATATCCAGAGATTCAGGGATACTGCCAGCTTCCAGTTGACCATCAAAAGAGTAATTTTCTAACATTAGCAAAAGGCTCATTGAAATCATACCCAAAGGTCCCAGTGCCAGTACTGAATCATCAAAGTCCCCATGCTACGGTTTTTGGTTAACTAGCTATTCTTGTTCTTGAACATATTGGGTCTGCATTTTCTCATTTTTTCTTACTATAGCCAAGGATGGATCCAGGTTTTGTGGCACTGGAAGTTTATACAATTAGGGACCCTCTTTGAGAAAAACAATACAATATTATGGATACAAAATCAATCAGGAGCAAGTATAAGTGAAGGGCTCTTGAAGCTTACACTTCTTAGTTTCCTGGTAAATTTGCCTATCCTGGGGTAGTAGGTATCATTTTCCCCATTTTTAAGGTGAATCAGTTGAAAACAAAGAATGTAAGACCATGCAATATAGAAAATAGAGCATAATAGAAAAATCTGTGGACTGTACAATGCCAATAGAAAGTAACTTAAGATTTCTGAGAGAGAAGCTGTTTATACTTAGACCCCGGAGTCATCAAAAGAGGCTTTGAGGAGTTGTGGGGTTGAGCTCATCTTTAAAGAATAGGTTTCAAATTGACTAGGTTCATATATGTTTATTAAAAAATATTTAGACCTATTCTGAAGAAATGGATCCAAATATTGTATATAAAAAAAATTATATACTGGCCGTAGGAAACAGTCATTCAAAGTAGGAGTCCTGAGTATTAAGCTTCATTAACTTCATGATAAACACACCTCTTGCAGTGCAGATTTTGTATGCAGATTCATTCATTTGGGGGAGCTGTGGAATCTGTTTTCATCATACTGTACAAACTTGCTTTGAAATTAGCTGGCGTTGACCACTTGCAGTAAAGTAATATTTCTAAGTATTTTGAGAGACTTTTTGGTGTACCTTAGTCATATTTGGACTGTTTCCTATATGTATTCCTAAATAAATAATAAAGTGCTATTTAAAATAAATGATAAAAAATAAAAAGCCAAAAAATTAAGGTTAGGAATAAATTACTACAGTATTAGTAGTTTAACATCTTGCATATGATAGGCATTCTCTCGTTCTCTCTATATATATATGTATATATAGTTTAATATTTATGTTCTGAAATGGGGTGTGTAAAATGAAGTACCCATCATAATTTTCCTACGATAAAAATGTCTTTAGTTACCAAAGTGAGGATAAATAACTTAAAACAAGACTCACTAGTTTGTTTTATGTAAAAATTTCATGATGCTGGTTTATTTCATACCCAAAATTGTTCCATCCAAAATTGCTTTATAAGTTATGACATCATACTAATTGGATCTATTTATATGTCAAGTTATGGATTTACTTTAATTTTGATATGGATAATGATCGCCATTTTGTAGGACAAAGTTTTAGAATTGAAAACTGATGCTCATTATTTTACTATATGACAGTACCTTTATATATGCCAGTTAAAGGAATTTGTTTATAGAGTGATAATTTTTCAAGATTACTGAATACACTGATAACTCAGCTTATTATTAAAGAAGGGGAAAGAGGGCAGAGCATTTAGTTGATATCAGTAAAGGACAGAAATCTTCCCGGAGGTAGATTTAAACTCCTGCAACAATTCCATTTCAAACATTTATCTTCCTCAGAGTTTCTAGTTGAATACAAGGTGTATTGAACACTAAACACAGATCCTCACTAAAGTCATAAAAAATAACACTGGGGCACGTATATTGAAAAAGCAGAGAAATAAGATTATATAAATAATTAGTATATGCTATGTAGTAGTGGAGAAAAGTCAAGGCAAAAACATTTCATACCCTGCAGTTAATGCTGGTTCTGCCTCCTTTCACACCATTTTTGTGCTGAATTTCCAACAAGTAACAAAATGAATAGTTAAGCCTCTTGCCCACTCCCACTTTTATCTGCTCTTGGATATCCGTATTGAGGATTTAATCATCTGTAAAATGGCAAGAAGATAGGCAATAGAAGAGGATAAACAGTCAACTATTAAATAAAGGTTGATTGATTCTGCTTTTTATCATTTAAGATGCTTCAAATCAAGAATAAAAAATCCCAAAAGAATGGGACACATTGGCCAGTCCCCTCAATTTGAAGAGGAAGAAATTGAGTTCTAAAGAAGTTAAGTGACTTAGCTAAGGCCACACAACATGTCAGTGAGAGAACTTGGGCAAGATACTAAACTCCTCTATTTACTTTAATACATGTTTCACTATACCATGGGGTCCCAACTAATTGTGAGAAAATATTATCAGAAAACAATTAAGGAGTTTCTAGATGTAAGGATATGTGAATATATTTAATTTGAGCATGAGGTGGTGGAAAATATTAACTAATTAATAAAGATAAGAAATTTAAGAAAATGGCACTTAAGAAAAAGTGTGATGCCCTTTAGTTTTCTTAATTTCTTAATAAAGTTAGAAGTGATTTTAGAGAGAATCTAATGCAGACCAACTCTCTTAATTTACAAATAAGGAAACAATGAAGGTTAAGTTATTTGCCCAAAGCAATACAGATAGTTGTAGAGCAGCTGTGGTAAGGCAGCAGTGGTACACTGGTTAACAACCTAAATGCCACTGCCAGGCCTCCCCGGGTTGAAATCTTGGTCTTTACATCAGTAATTTGTCCTTGGGAAAGTCATACATTCTCTCTGTACCTCAGTTTATCTCATCTGTTAAAATGGGGATAAAAATAATAGTACTTAACTCATAGGTTTCTAGGAGGATTGAAAATATATGTAAAACACTCATAACTGCATAAAACGGTAAGTCCTTAAGAAATGTTTCTCTTACTAAGAGGCTTTATTCAATGCTATATTTAAAGATTGTGTTTTGTAGTTAAGGGAAAGACCTTATCATTTGCCTGGTTAGTTAAAGGGGAAACTGGGACTGGGGCTAGACAACAACCTTCCCCATACTCCAGAATTGCAGTCTAGTGTTTTCTCTATAAAGATGTTTTCTTTTGTTACAGATATCTGATTACCTTTAGAAAATTATCTGTTTTATCGTATCAACATCTGCCAAAAGTTTTTCAACTTTATTCTCTGTATAGTTTTACTATTCTTTGAGTAGTAAGGCAAAGTAAAAAAACAAATTTACCTCATCTTTAAAACATGTTTAATAAAATGCATTTAATAAAATGCAGTTTTAGTTTTATAAGAAGAAATAAAAAAGGCTTTGCTATTTTATTAATTTTTTACATATACTTTGAGTAGTCTAATAGCACATTAGACATTGTGTATAACTTTTTCATTTGCTGCGCATTTGCTAATGTTTTAGTTCAACTTCAGGAGCCAGTGATCACATCTGTTTTAAAATTAATTAGACAATTTAACTTGGAATTTAGCACGAGATATGGCTGAGAGAGATAAGCCTATAAATAGGACCGTGAAGCATAATCTTGCACTGCTTCTGATGTAAGTGAAGCCAGAATTCTGTGTTTATTCCATGAACTCGAGAATCTGAAGGCTATGTGTGAAGGTTTAGAATCACAAAGATAATGGGTTTTGTGGGTTTCACATAGAAGCTCAAAGCTCTATCATTGAGCATTGGGCATTGGAAATCGACTAACTTCAAATTCTTTTGAACATTGGTGTCTTGGGCTTCAAAGTTTGAAATTCCAGAGTGGTCACATTCTTTTGCTTTTGACAAGATAAGTTGCCTTTACAGACAGGGTGCCGGATTGTTCTTTGTAGAACTATTTTCCTAATATTGTGACAGTTGAATATCCACATCTTCCATTTGTAACTCCTATCTTTTGGAGTAATGAGAAGCTGCGAGAAAACTTAAGTATCAGGAAGTTTCAAGAGCCCTGCATCTAGTTGAGTGAATGCAGAGTCTCATCATTGTTGAAGTATTAAATTGTATTTTGTAAAACTTTCTTGACAAATGAATTAGAATTCCCTTAATAAAAAACGTACTGCTACATAGATTTAAAACAAAACCCAGGAACTGTAATCACAGAATAATTATAAATTTCAATATTTGGATTTGGGATGAAGTGCCATTTAGCTACTACAGGTATTGGTCAAATAATGCTTTTTAAAAAATGTTCATTAATAATTCAGATGTAAAATAACTGTGACAAAGGTGCAGTTAATTAGGAAGTACTGTAAGCATAAATCCAGGAGAGAAGTTATTTAAAGA
>PVKH010000639.1:24675-34845 GCA_004027955.1 Chaetophractus vellerosus
GATATGCAGAGTAGTTTGGTTAAAAAATAAAGAAAAAGAGTGTATTTGAGAGATAATCATGAAGTAATTTAGAGATTATTTATATTCAAATGTTACATCAAAATTAGGAGATTATAGCCTCTTTGAGCATGTATGGATTTACTTAAAAACATATTCATAAATCTGGACACGAATGAATGTCAATAAATTGGGGGAAATTTAGAAGAGCAAAACAATCATTAGTTATCACTAGAAGTATTGGCATTCTGTAGTAAATTTGAAGAGTTGTATTAATTCAGCTAAAAGGTTGAGTGAATTAATACTGCCCTCAATATCAATGTAATGTTAAATTGGCTAAAACTTCCTGAGTATCTACTACATGCCAGATACTATACTAAGTGTTTTATACATCTCATTTAAAACTTATTGTCCCTGTGAGGAAACAGAGACTTAGATTTCCTCAAGGTCAGATAGCTATATGGTATAGTTGGACTTAAAATCCATGTCTGTCTGTCCAGTACTCATACTCTTAGCCACTATGTAATTAATAGTTGTTTACTTATGCCAGTGGAATATAATTGTCAACATAGGAGATATTTAAAGAAAAAAGAAAAAAAAAGAGGAATAAACAAAGATATTCCACCCAAATTAATATATTACACTTATTAAGTAAGATAAAATCACTTTTCATTGAGGAAGACTTCATTCTCTAATAAAGCTATACCGGTCGTAAACATGTATATGGCATCAAGGTAAAGCAAAAGTTTTAAAAACATAAGTGAAGTTCAATGAAACACAGTGGTACAAGGGCACTTCAAGTAGGCAAAAACAAAATAAGAATGGGAAGGTTCTGAGTAATATAATTAGGAAATTGTTAGTAAATTAGTAAATTTATACATAAATTGTACCCTAAACATCTACATTTTTTCAAGTGATTATAGACCATTTGTAAAACTCAAATATAATTATTAGGCCAAAAACTTCTCAACTCTAAAATCTCAAAGCAGAAAATTGAACAGATCTTACTCTCTGACTACAATGCTATAAATCTGTAGATAAATGATGAAAGCCCAAAGAAAAAAACAGGCACTTAAATTTTTAAAAATAATAATTATTATCTTGTATAATTCTTGGGCCAAAGAAAAAAATCAAGGTGTAATGTAGGAAAACATAAGATAGAAGAAATAATTATAATAGAAAAAAAAAACATTTTGAAATCCAGACAAAGTTGTCATAAAAAATATTCTTGTGTTTTCATTCTTGTCGAATTAACTAGCATTCAGTTTAAGAACAAAAAGAATTACAAAACAAATTCTTTAATTTCTACCTCTGGCTTTTCTCAAGTTTAACATTTACTTAGAGAAAAGCCGTGTAAACTAAAAAAAAAAAAAAAAATCTGTGTTTTTTTTCTTGACAAGTAAAATCCCAAGCTCCTAGTTAGTCTATTTAGTAAAAAAGGGAGAGTGCATGTGCACAGAGAATACAAAAGGAGCTATCATCACATATCACAAAAGGCTGCATAAGAGAAAAATAGTCTTCATTTATTGATTTATTACTGTGTCTGGCACCATGTGTAACTATATATAAGTGCCTTGCTAGATTATCCTTCATCTTCTAAGTACTCCTTTCAGATGTAGCATGTGTCTTGCATGAGTTTGTTAAAATCTCTTTACACTATTGTTTTCAGCCTTCCTCCTACCCCCACATTATTTGAAGGATTAGGGAAGGAGAGGAGATAATGGCATGTGGTCAGTCCATCATGTTAATTCCTGATATTTAAATTATTACTACTGTCCCTTGTCACAACAAAATAAAGCTTGATAAATTTGAATAATTTTTCCAAGGCCAAAGCTAGGAACTCAGGACTTAGATTCCAAACCAGGCAGTCTAATTTCCAGAGGCTTTACTCTGTAAAAATAAGATTGTACAATTCTATTCTAATAAATTTGAAAATCTCCCTGAAGCTGGCAAATGCTGATCCTCATGAGAGTTCCATACTCCATCTGGCCAACTTTCTGTTGGTTTCCCCTTTGTAGACACTTAGATTATAACTTCTTCAGCTTTGTTAAATCAGTTATCGCTCCTGTATCTACCATGTATCTTACCAGAGTTTATTGAAACTCACCATAATCTTTATCTCTCTTCTTACTTTTGTGAGTTCATACTTTTTCCATTTCCTTTATTTTTTACATTTTGTAGGGTGTAGAGAAATAGAAGAAATAAAAGTCCTGTTATAAAGCCTTCATTTTTAAGTTGGAATTTAGCCAAGATGATCCTGGGTGATTTCAAGGACATTCTTTCTGATTTCCGGGGGGGGGGGGGAATACATTTCTGCCATTTAAATTATTCCAGAAGACTAAAAAAGGAGATAATGCTTCCTTCCTAATTATTATATCAAGTTAGCATAATCCTGATTCCAATATCTGACTAAGCACAGAAAAGAAGGGAAAAAAAAATACAGAGGAACATTCTGGTTTTTAAAAGTGAGATAGAAACAATCAATTGCCTACAGAAGAAATATTTATGGCCAAAAATTTTTTTTCAACTTCTTCTGCCATGGGACTCTTTCGTATGGTACATCCTCAAGCTGTAGACTATTAAATAACATCCGCTTGACGACTTACATGCACTGGATCCACTGCAATCTGGCCAAGGATATGCCGGACAAGGTAGAGTTAAGAAGTAAAATGTCTCATTGCAGAGAATCAAAAGGGAAATTACAAAATGAAGAGGAGAATGGCAGTTCTTCAGAAGATGGCATACAGAGTTTGCATACCCAGGTACAACCACAGAAGTCCTTGGAAGACAGCAACCCAGAGGATGACAGGACTAGCAGAGTACAAGTTGGATAAATATAATAATGACTACCTAGATACTGAGACTCTCGGTGAATGTCTCTTGGGTCTTACAGTGTGTGGGAGTAATGCTCAAATCTCTTATGTTATCCTGAAGATAGAGGATACAATAAGAATGTGAAAATTTCTTAACAATCTCATGGTTTGTGAACAGGACCAATGCATTTTTTTAACAAATCAATTTTATTGATACATATTAATGGGGCATAAATCCATCCAAAGTGTACAATCAGTGATATATATTCATCACTCCAATCATTTTTAGAGCATTTTCATTATTCCCCAATCATAATAATAATCAACAAACAAAAACCTCATCATCTCTCAAACTGTCTATACTTCCCCTGCTGTATATAGCTGCTATTCTGTTTCCTTCTCTCTAGTATATTTGCATTTATATTTTGTAAAAACAGTCTTATATATGCAATAACACCCATATATGTATTTTACATTATTTTTTACTGTCACACAGTCCCATGTTATATTTTTTAACTTTCCTTCTAGTGATATACATGACCTTAGACTTACCCTTTCAACCACTGTCAGACCCATATAATAGCTGTTAGTTACAAACACTGTGACATGCTTTCACCATTTCTATTCATTTCCAATGATTTATAAACAACCTTTTTACCAATTCTGTACAGATTGACTCTCAGCTTTCCATTCTCTGCTCTCGTCCTGGTTTCTGGTGACCTACATTCTAATTATTAATTCCATTGGTTTACATAATATATTTAGTTCATAATAGCACAATCATATGGTATTTGTACTTTTCTCTCTGGCTTGCTTCACTCAGCATAATGTCCTCTAGGTTCACCCATGTTGTCATATGCTTTACGACTTCATTTCTTCTTACTACTGCATAATATTCCATTGTGTGTATATACCACAATTTGTTTATACACTCATCAGTTGATGGACACCTGGGTTTTTCCAGCCTTTGGCAATTGTGAATAACGCTGCTTTGAACATCTAATTAATTTGTGTCACTGCTCTCAGTTCTTCTGGGTATATACCTAGTAATGGTATTGCTAGGACACATGGCAAGCCTATATTCAACTTCTTAGGAACTGCCAAACAGTCCTGCACAGTGGCTATACCATTCTACATTTCCACCAACAGTGAATAAGCGTTTCTATCTCTCCACATCTTCTCCTACATGTATAGTTTTCTGAATTTTTAATAGTAGCAATTCTAATAGGTGTGAAGTGATATCTCATTGTAGTTTTATTTGCATTTCCCTAATTGCTAGTGATATTGAACATTTTTTCATGTGTTTCTTTGCCATTTGTATTTCTTCTTTGAACCACTGTCTTTTCAAGTCTTTTGCCCATTTTTTAATCAGACAGTTTGTCTTTTTATTGTTGAGTTATATGATTTCTTTATATATCATGGATATTAAACCCTTATCAGATATGTGATTTCCAAATATTTTCTCCCATTGAGTTGGCTGCCTTTTAACTTTTTTTTTTTTAAGATTTATTTTTATTTATTATACACCCCCCCCCTTTTTGCTTGTTCTTGCTGTGTTCATTTTTCTCTGTGTTCCTCTGTGTCTGCTTGTCTCCCCCTGCTGGGTCAACCTCCCAGTCAGCTCACCGGCGGCACAGCAGCCCGCCTGTTCATGGGGGCTCGCCCTTGCTCCCAGGGGCTTGCCTTTGACCGCGGGGGCTTGCCTTTGCCCGCGGCAGCGTGCCCCGCCCATGTTGGCTTGCCTTCTCGAGGCGGTCTGTCCCATTCGAGGAGGCCCGGGGACCAAACCCGGGGCCTCCCATGTGGTAAACCGGCACCCTACCAACTAGGCTTTGCAGCCGGTCCCTAACTCTTTTGACATAGTCCTTTGAGGTGCAAAAGAGTTTAATTTTGAGGAGGTCCCATTTATCTATTTTTTCTTTTGTTGCTTGTGCTTTGGGTGTAAGGTTTAAGAAACTACCGCCTATCACAAGATCTTGAAGTTGTATTCCTACATTTTCTTCTAGGAGTTCCATGGTTGTCACTTTTTTATATTTAGGTCCTTGATCCATTTTGAGTTAATTTTTGTATAAGGTGTGAGATAGGGGTCTTCTTATTTTTTGTCTATGGCTGTCCAGTTCTCCCAGCACCATTTGTTGAATAGACTGTTCGGGCCCAGCTGGGGTGGGCTTGACAGCCTTGTCAAAAATCACTTACCTATAGAAGTGAGGGTCTATTTCTGAGTTCTTGATTTGGTTCCATTGGTCAATCTGTCTGTCTTTATGCCAGTACCATGTTGTTAGTACTACTATTGCTAAGTAATATACTTCAAAGTTGGGAAGTGAGAGTCCACCAACTTCATTCTTCTATTTTAAGATCTTTTTGGCTATTCAGGGCCTCTTACCCTTCCAAATAAATTTAATAATTGGCTTTTCCAGTTCTGCAAAAATGCTGTTGAGATTTTCATTGGGATTATGTTGACTCTGTAAATAAGATTGGGTAGAATTGACATCTTAATGATATTTAGTATTCCAATCCATGAACACAGAATTTTCTTCATTTATTTAAGTCTTCTTCAGTTTCTTTTAGCCATGTTTTGTAAGTTTTTGAATACAGGTCCTTTGTGTCCAGGGTTAAGCTTATTCCTAAATATTTGCTTCTTTTTGTCACTATTATAAATGTATTTTTTTTCTGATTTCCTCCTCAGATTGCACATTAGTAGTGTATAGAAACTCTATTGCTTTTTTGTATTAATCTTGTATCCCCCCACTTTGCTGACCTCATCTATTATACCACCTTTGTTGTGGATTTTTCAGGATTTTCTAGATATAGGATCATATCATCCGTGAATAGTGTAAGTTTTACTTCATCCTTTCCTATTTGGGTGCCTTTTATTACTTTATCTAACCTAATTGCTCTAGCTAGACTTCCAGCACAATATCGAGTTCAATGCTAGCTGTAGGTTTTTCATATGTGCACTTTATCATGTTGAGGATGTTTCCTTTTATTCCTACCTTTTGGAGTGTTTTTATCAAGAAAGAGTGCTGAATTTTGTCATATGCCTTTACTGCATCATTCGAGAGGATCATGTGCTTTTTTTCCTTCAATTTATCAATGTGGTGAATTATACTAATTGATTTTCTTATGTTGAATCACCCTGCATACCTGGAATAAAACCCACTTGATCATGGTGTGTAATTCTTTCAATATGCTTTTGGATTCGGTTTGCAAGTATTTTGTTGAGGATGTTTGCATCTATTTTCATTAGAGATATTGGTCTGTAATTTTCTTTTTTGGTAGTATCTTTATCTGGTTTTGGTATTACAGTGATGTTGGCTTCATAGAATGAGTTTAGCAGTGTTATTTTCTCTTCAATATTTTGGAAGAGGTTGAGCAAGATTGTTATTAGATTGTCTTTGAATGATTGATAGAAGTCACCTGTGAAGTTGTCTGGTCCTGGGCTTTCCATCACTTGTGATTAGTTTAATGAGGTCTTCTATTTCTTCTAGGGTCAATGTAGGTGGTTCGTGTGTTTCTAGGAATTCGTCCATCTCATCTACTTGTCTAGTTTATTGGCATACAGTTGCTCCTAGTATCCTCTTATTATCATTCTTATTTCTGTGAGTTCAATGGTAATCTTCCCCCATTTCATTATTTGAGTCTTCTCTCTTTTTTCCTGTCATTCTAGCTAAGGGTTTGTTAATTTTGTTAATCTTCTCAAAGAGTCAACTTGTGGTTTTGTTGATTCTGTGTTTTTTGTTGTTGTTCTTGATTTCATTTATTTCTGCTCAGATCTTTACTTTTTCACTCCTTCAGCTTGGTTTAGATTAATTTACTATTCTTTTTCTAGTTCTTCCAGGTATGCAGTTAGATCTTCAATTTTAGCTCTTCATTTTTAATGTAAGCACTGAGGGCTATAAATTTCCCTCGCAGCACTGCCTTTGTTGTGTCTCATAGGTTTTGATATGTTGTGTTCTCATTTTAATTTGTCTCAAAATATTTGCTGAATTCTCTTACAGTTTCTTCTTTGACTCACTGTTTAAGAGTGTGATGCTTAATCTCCATATATTTATGAATTTCCCCTTTTACTGTCCATCATTGATTTCCAGCTTTATTCCTTTATGATCAGAGAAAGTGGTTTGTGTAATTTCAATTTTTAAAAATTTATTGTCTTGTCTTCTGATTCAACATATGGTCTATCCTGAAGAAGGATCCATGAGTGCTTGAAAAGAATGTGTATCCTTCTGTTTTATGGTGCAATGCTCTATAGATGTCTGTTAGGTCTAGTTCATTTATCATCTTATTCAAGCTCTCTTTCTTTATCATCTGTCCAGATGTTCTGTCCAATACTGAGAGTGGTGTATTAAAGTCTTCAGATATTATTGTAGAGACATCTGTTGTTCCCTTCAGTTTTGCCAGTGGTGCCTCATGTGTCTTGGGCACTCAAGTTAGGTGCATAAATATTTAGTATAGTTATTTCCTCTTGGCGAATTGCCCTTTTTATTAATGTATAATGATCTTCTTCATCCCTTTTAACAGTTTTGCATTTAAAATCTATTTTGTCCAATATTAGTATCACTACTCCAGCTCCTTTTTGGTTACTGTTTGCATGAAATATCTTTTTTCAACCTTTCACCTTTAACCTGGTTGTGTCCTTAGGTCTGAGGAGAGTCTCTTGTAGACAACATATAGATGGTTCATATTGTTTTATCCATTCTATACTAGTCCATGTCTTTTGATTGGGGAGTTCAGTTTATTAACATTCAATGTTATTACTGTAAAGGCATTACTTACTCCATCCATTTTGTCCTTTGGCTTTCTGTTGTCATATCCAATTAACTATTGTCTGTCTTTTTACCCTTTCATTTACACTTCTTAATAATCTTCATTTCTACACTCTTCTCCAAGTCTCTTGCCCTTGTTTTTTCCTCTTAGGCTTCAGCACTCCTTTTAGTATCTCTTATAATTCTGGTCTTTTGGTAATATATTCTATCAGTTTTTGTTTGTCTGTGAAGACTTGGAACTTGGCCTTATTTTTGTAGGACAGTTTTGCTAGTTACAGAATTCTTGGCAGGGAGTTTTCCTCTGCAATATATCATACCACTTTCTTCTCACCTCTGGTTTCTGATGAGAGGTTGGCACTTAATCTTATTGAGATTCCCTTGTATATGATGCTTTGCTTTTCTCTTGTTCCTTTCAAAGTCCTCTATTGCTGATATTTGTCATTGTGAATAGTTGGTGTCCTGAGGTAGGTCTATTCGGATTTATTCTGTTTTGGGTGCTTTGTCCTTCTTGGATATTGATATTTATGTCTTTCATAAGGGTTGGGAAGTTTTCGATCATTATTTCCTCAAATATTCTTTCTGTTCCTTTTCTATTTTCTTCTCCTTCTGGGACACTGATAATGTGTATGTTTGTGTATTTCTTGTTGTCATTCAATACCCTGAGACCTGTCCCATTTTTTTTTCCATTCTCTTCTCTTTCTGTTCTCCTGTCTTTGCCAATTCAGATGATCTGTCTTCAAAATCACTAATTCTGTCTTTGCACAATTTAAATCTGCTCTTATGTACCTCTAATATATTTTTAATTTCATCTCTTTTATTCCCATAAGTTCTGTTAGTTTCCTTTTTAGGCTTTCAAATTGTTCTTTATGCTCACCCAGTGTCTTCTTAATATCCTTGATCTCTTTAGTCATATTTTCTTTCAGTTCTTTGAATTGGTTTATGAGAGTTGTATGATTATCATTGATTGCTTAAATCCTGTATCTCTTCAGGATAGTTGGTTTCTTCCTTTGGCTGGGCCATCTCTTCCTGTTTCCTTGTATGACTTGTAATTTTTTCTGATGTCTAAGCATCTGAATATGTTGGTGAATTTACTCTGATAGCCAATTTCTTTCTCTTGTCTATTGTTTTTTTCCCCACAGCTCTTCTTTGATTATTTGGTTCAACTTTTCTAAGTCTTTAAAATTGCCCAGCTTAAGTTATTAAAATTGGACCAGAGACTCACTAATGGGATACACATTTTCTTCCAGGAGTTTGGGTTAAGATAGACCTAAAAGCAGTTTTTCTCGGTGCAATTTCCAGACCGGCCAGCAAATGGCACTCACAGGTGCACCTTTCCACCAACATGTTTCTTTCAATCTCCACTTTCCTGTGTTTTGGTCTGTCTAGAGCTGAGATTCAAAGTGAGTGCTGGTGGCTGAATTCACTGCAGAGAAGATCCCCACTTCCCTCTCCCTTTTCTCTTGTATCAGCTGACAAGGAGGAAAAGTCTGTTTCCCTCTCAGTTGGCTGCAGTGAACCAGGGGTTGTACCCTGGCTTAATATCCTAGGGGGAGGGGAGGGGAGCCCTTCCTGGAGGCCCCAGGTGTTTGGAAACTTACATTTGTTGTTTTGGGTTCCCCGGTTCTCTGTCCCTCACCCTCCTGGGAGTTGTGTAGCGCTGTCCTGGTCTGCTGACCCCCAAAAGGTCCCTCAGACAGCTTTTGGCCCTTTCTCCATTGTTTTTGTGAGAGAGTTGAGCCCTGCCTGCCAGCTCCAACATCATCTTCCTGGAACTTGGTCCAATGCATTTTTGAATTGCATTACCTTCAAAAGAGAACCCAGAAATAGACCTACACAAATATGCCCAATACCAAAAGCAATTCATTGGATAGATTTTTGCAACAGGTAGGTACTGGAGTATTTGGACATGGATAGGCCAAAAAAATATATAAAAGAACCTGGACCTACTAGACCTAAACCTCACAGTTTACACAAAAACTCAAAATGGATCACAGACTTAAATGTAAAACATAGAACCATAAAACATTTAGGGGAAAAAAAAAAAAACAGGAGAAAATCTTCAGGGTCTAGGACTAAGCAAAGAGTTCTTAGACTTAAACTGAAAGAAAAATCCATAAAAGGAAAAAATGATAAATTCTACCTCATCAAAATTAAAAATGTTTGTTCTGTGAAAGACCCTGTTATGGAACAAATTACAGAGTGGGAGAAAATAGTTGCAAGCCCCATATCCAGCAAAGGCCTTTGCACCAGAAATAGGTAAAGAACTCTCAAAACTCAGCAGTAAAAATTCAGACAATCCAATTAGAAAATTGACAAAGGACAGGAATAGACATTTCACCGAAGAGTATTACCCAGATGGCAAATAAGCCCATGAAAAGATTTTAAACACCATTAGCTAATAGGGAAATGCAATTAAAACCACTATGAGATATCACAATAGTGACAAGAACAAATCCTGGCAAAGTTGCAGAAAAACTAGATTACTGATATACTGCTTGTGGGACTGTAAAATGGTACAGCCCCTCTGGAAAATGGGTTAGCAGTTTCTTTTAAAACTAAAAGTAGGGGGCCAGCTGTAGCCCAGTGGATAGGGTGCC
>PVKH010000640.1:0-18581 GCA_004027955.1 Chaetophractus vellerosus
GGAAGTAAGCACACAGAGGAACAGAGCAGTTGATCGAGGAAAGAACTGAGCCCCAGGGAGAGAGACATAGCTGTTCACCTGATAGTCAATAGCTGTACTTGTGGAGAAAGCACAGCAGCTGAGCCCAGAAAGAAACAGAGTCCTTGGAAGAGAAGACCCTAAGAAGCCTCATCTCTTTGCAGACGTTGGCAGCCATCTGCTCCAACACGTGGCAATAAACTTTGGTGAGGGAAATAACTTATGCTTTATGGCCTGGTAACTATAAACTTCTTCCCCAAACAAATACCCTTTATAAAAGCCAACAGATTTCTGGTTTTTGCATCAGCATCCCTTTGGCTGACTAATACCAAGGTCATTTCATGGACTTTAATCATCAGTGAGGTCATTGGATGGATGACTGATTACATCTATAATCAACTAAGGAGATTGCCGTCAGCAGTGAGTGATGTTTTATCCATACAGTTGAAAACCTTAAAAGGGGAAGTGATTTCAGCATACAGAGAGAGAATTCCCATCTTTACTTCTGATAGCCAGCATGTCCTGGGAACTCATCAAGGACCTTCATCAGAGTCCCTGGTTTGCAGCCTGCCCTGATGAATTTGCACTTGTGCATCCCCATGGCTGCTTGAGAGAATTTTTATAAAACCTCACACTATTTTCAGATATCTCCTGTCAGTTCTGTTTCCCTACAGAATCCTGACTAATACAGAAGCTGAAACATTTATATTCATTGTCATAACTGATATTTACTTTATATCTGTCATATTGTTTTATAACTTTTGCAATTTATGCTTCATTTTTATGTGTTTGTCAGTGTGAACCTGGCTAACAAGACTATTGCTGGGGCCCGGCTAAATAGCTCAGTGGATAAGAGTGCCGGTGTACCACATGGGAGGCCCCGGGTTCGGTTCCCAGGGACCTCTCCGAGTGGGCAGACGGCCTTGAGAAAGGCAAGCCGCCGTGGATGGGGCAAAGCCACCGTGGGCAAGGCAAAAAGCCGCCACGGGCAGGGCAGAGCCCCCATGGGCATGGCAAAGTCAACCGTGAAAAACGGAGCTTCCGCCTGCGAAGCACGGAAACCAGGCAGCCCACAAAAACATGGAGGACTGCTGCCTGCAAAACATGGAGCGGAGTTGCCTGTGAAAACAGAATGGAGCCACCCACGAACAGAGCGAGCTGCCGCCACAGAGGACCGACTCAGCGCGTCGCCGCAAAGATGGGGGGAGACAAGAAGCAGACATAGAAAAAACACAGAAGAAGGGACACACAGCAGGAGCAAGCAGAAGGGGGGGGATATGTAAT
This sequence comes from Chaetophractus vellerosus, assembly GCA_004027955.1. Taxonomy (NCBI): domain Eukaryota; kingdom Metazoa; phylum Chordata; class Mammalia; order Cingulata; family Chlamyphoridae; genus Chaetophractus; species Chaetophractus vellerosus. The sequence goes on from PVKH010000640.1 coordinate 1,303, forward strand.
AATAAAAAAAAAAGACTATTGCTGGGACTAAGTCTCAGTTATAAACTTGTCTTTCACAACTTGATCTATTGAGAACTGGCAATTAGAATTGCATTAGAAAATCCAAGTGATGGCAGCTTTTTATTCCTTCACAGGTAATCTGCTGTTTCTTCCTAAATTTACATAGGTATTATAATTTCATATCCTTCAATTTAAAATTTTAAAAATGCCCATTCATTTCTGATTGCAAATTTCATTTCATTAATTTTGCTTCTAATATAAGTCCATTGGACTTCTGTCATTTAATCTTATGTATGCTTAGCAGAAATCTCTTTATATATTTGTTTGATTATTTCTGTTGTTCTAATTGTTATTTCTTCCTCAGGAACACTTATCATTCTTAGGATGACCCTCAAAACCAGTTTTCATGATTCCTCTCATTTTTACCCCTTTTAAAGTAATTTCCTTGCATCATAGTAGATCATGCTTCCACATTACTGATTTGATTCTAAAGTTAATTCTACGCGGCTGTTTACAGGACATTTGATTACCAAGGAGTTGGGGTTTATTAAGAATAACTGTTCCTTGATTTTAGTCAATGTCCTTTACTGTCAAACCACCTTTTTACAATCCTTAGGAGCACATTCACCTCAGCCATACCTGAAAGAAACACAGTCATCTTGTGACACAGAAAAATAAAATGATAGGCTTGGAGGAGCTCATCCAATTATCGACTCAGAATTGCCTATCTGGGACCAGAGACTAAGTGAATCATATTTAGCAAAGACCTGGGAGGAGATACCAAACTCCTGTGCTGACATTTGCTCCTTTTCTTGGTAATGTTTTTTGTTTGTTTGTTCATTTGTTCATTTTCAGCTTTTTCTTGGGCACTTCTACATCTGCATCCTACTGTGAAACCAAAACCACTTTTTTTTTTTTAGCTAGCTTCTCTACTTTTCAGCACAGTCATTTTAATGTGTGTTCTTTCTTTAATTGCAAAGATGTTCCTTCTTTATGTGTCTCTGCTACTCTTTCCTTGAGCCTTCTTGAATCTTACTAAAATACCAAATGGATTTCTAAAATATTACTACAATAAATCATTTTTAAAAGATACACTTTGCCTTTCATTTCTAAGATAGGATTTCCTTTTTATCATACAGTGGTGTATTTCCATGAGTCCAACTTTATTTTCTCCCTCATTATTCATCCCCTAAAAAGCACATATCTTCTTAAAATTAAACTCTGCCAACTAATCTCTGTGTGGGGTGGTGTACATTGTTCTGTTCCCTGACCCTTGTGTACCAGTCAAATTCCTTTCTGCTTAGTACACAATGAGTTAATGAAAAACAACAAAAGCAACAATAGTGCCCAGAATTTGCTCACCCAGGATTCTATAATTCTTCCCTTCTGTGCCCAAACCTGAGTTATTAATTTGCTTAAACTATACATACAACTATACAGAAATCATTCTTGCAAGGCCATTCTTCCCTTTTCATCAAATATATCTATTTGTTTCTCACCATCTTCTCTGTCTCTGCCGTTTAGGTACAGAGGAGAAGAATGAATGGAGAATCTCTCTAACATAAAGCCAAAAGGCATCTTGACATTGACTTTGTTTCCCAGTTCAACTCTACAGGGCTTGCATAAAAGATAAATCCCTTTTTACACTGGGCTGGACATCAATCTTAGTTTCTTTTCATGTTTTCAGTTGTCATTATTCCCTGTTTTATTTCCTGTGAAATTTAAGGAGGAGTTGGAAAGATTACATTGGTCCTACAAGTCAGATACACTGTTTGTAGTGGTGTTTCAAACTAAAATTACTAAGACCCTTTGAGTTGTTTTTTAAATTAAATTTCAGTATATTAATATATTTTTTAGTTTGCAACAATTGTTTTCTAAATATGGTTATTGGCTTACTTAAACATATGTGAAAAAATCTGTTTATATATTCGATAGAAAAACAATACTACCATTAAAACATTGTCATAAAAAGGCTTATAAAATCAGCATTCAATAATGCTGAATAAAGTTTATTTAAAAAACCTGGTGATAGAACTGCTTTAGATTGTTGCTAAGTTACAGATTTACTGACAAAACTCAAGTGGAACAATTTGAATTTAGGATCAGTATCTGATTACAGATATTCAAAATAATCACTAGTGTAATGACTCAAATGAGAAGATATATTTAAATGTCCTGCATTCATTCATTTAACAAAATTTATTAGGCATCTGTTGTTTGTCTTGTACCCTGTTTGGTTCTTTAGAGAGAATAATAAACAATAAATGACTATAACTTCTAGAAACTCAGGATCTAGTGCACAATATGAATTTTAGAAGTTAATCATTACATATAAATCTGCAAGTTGTTTGCCCAGACTTATAGAAAGATGGAGAAAATTGATTCCAGCCAGTGCCAAGTTAACCTGCCTTCTATTAAAGCATATGCACAAGATTCTGATTTAGTTTTGTAAAACATAAATATTGCCCTCTTCCTTAATGTGATTTAAACTTATACTCAAGGGGAATTTGCCTCATTTCCTATCTTTTATACTGCATGCCCATGTAGAGGGCTGTGAGCGAATATCATTCATTGAGAATGTGAAGGTTGGGAGTAAAAGCTCATAAGAAGCTAGTATGCTTTGCAACATTTCAGAATGAATTCCAAATTTTTTGATATTCCAGATGCAAAATAAATCTTTTAATGGTTCGTGCCTCACATTCTAAAGACTGCCTCATAATTTTCAAGGCAATCAGACACACACAGAATCATAAGAGTAGCTTTGCATTTTTCAGATCATGAAAAGTCTGTAGGCAGTTGGAAATGAATAGTATATAAGGCCTGAATAATAATAATAATGAAAGCGGTTAATATGCAGATTCAATCCAGAATAGAAAATAAATTATTTTTAACCAAGTAAGAGTCTTTTTACTTCTCAAAAATTAATTTCTCAGATTTTGTTGCCTAGTTTACTTTATGCAAGCATAACAGCTATGGGGAGCAATAAATATATCCAAAGAAAGTACTTGAGAGTAGAAAGTGTAACACCATCAATGCAAATTTGATCTGCAATTGTCTATATGACAGAGGACAAATTAATCATGTCTACTCTAGTTGCCCATATTTAAATAAAATTACACATACAATAGTATACTTTCAAAATATGCTTAAAATAAAATATGCATAATCGTAGGCATAATAATAACATTATACTTCCTGAATCATTTATGCAAATTGGTATATTGTGATGGTAAATTTTATTACAAAAAAACCTTTGGTTCAGGATATTCTGCAGCTTTACCAGACTGTTGCTTAATAAGATAATAAAATAGAGTTGTGTTTGTTTTTATAAATCTCCATTTCCCCTCAATGAAGAGGGGAAAATTAGTCATAATACCACTACTAATGATAATAATAATAAATGAAATGGGAGAAACTAGCAGAAAAGATTATGTGACAGTATTAATTAGTGACTGATTGGGTATAATTTCTCAGGTCCCAAAGAAGGAGTTTCAGAAAACTTTCTCTCCACAAAAATATTCATATTAATAGAAATGTCATTTATAAGAAGCAGGAGCTATGATAAAAGGAGAAACAAGTCTTGTGTACAGGTATGCTTAAATAAAATAAGACCTGGTTGGTCCCTATTAATCAAAGATAATGCTTATCTTGTCTGATCAAAACTCTGGGCAACAAAGTTTTGACTTTTCAAATGGGTTAGTTCCACTGGACTCTGTTATTTTTCTGAACACATACATTTAATTCAGATCTTTTAAATAACAATGAATTATTCAATGTTTTATAATGGTTTTGCATTTAAAATCTATTTTGTCCAGTATTAGTATTGCTACTTCAGCTCTTTTTGGTTACAGTTTTGTGGAATGTCTTTTTCCAACATTACACTTTAAACCTGGTTGTGTCCTTACATCTGAGGTGAGTCCCTTGTAGACAGCATATACATACCTCATATTTTTTATCCATTCTATCGTTCTATGTTTTGATTGAGGAATTCAAGCCATTAACATTGAATGTTATTACTATAAAGGCAATACTTACTTTGTCCATTTTGTCCTTTAGCTTTTCATTGTCATATATTATTATTGTCTGCCTTTTTACCTTTATAATTTACACTTCCTAATAATCTTCACTTCTACATTCTTCTCCAATTCTTTTTCCCTTATATTTTCCTTTCAGGCTGCAGCACTTTCTTTAGTATCTCTTGTAATTCTGGTTTTTGGTAACATACTTTTTCAGTTTTTGTTTGTTTGTGAAGACTTTAAACTCACCCCCATTTTTGAAGGACAGTTTTACCAGATACAGAATTCTTGGCTGGCAGTTTCTCTCCTTCTGTATCTTAAATACATCATACCACTTTCTCCTTGCCTCCATGGTTTCTGATGAGAGCTCGGCACTTAATCTTATTGAAGTTCCCTTTTATGTGATTTTTTGTTTTTCGCTTGGTGCTTTCAGAATCTTCTCTTTATCACTGATATTTGTCACTCTGAGTAGTTGATGTCTTGGGGTATGTCTATTTGGATTTATTCTGTTTGCAGTGTATTGTCTTTCTTGGATATTGTTATTTATGTCTTTCATAAGGGTTGGGAAGTTTTTGGTTATTATTTCCTCAAATATTCTTTCTAACACTTTTCCAGTCTCTTCTCCTGCTGGGACATTGATAATGCATAGGTTTGTATGTTTCACATTGTTATTCAGTTCCCTGATTCCCTGTTCTATTTTTTCCATTCTCTTCTCTTTCCATTCTCCTGTGTTTTCAAGTTCAGATGTTCTGTCCTTGAAATCACTAATTCTGTCTTAGAGCAATTCAAATCTGCTTTTATGTACCTCTGATGTATTTTTAATATCATCCTTTGTGTCTTTCATTCCCATAAGCTCTGTTAGTTTTCTTTGCAGAATTTCAAATTGTTCTTTATGCCCACTCAATGTCTTCTTAATATCCTTTGTCCCTAGTCATATTTTTTTTTCAATTCTTTGAAAGGAGATTTATGTTGTTAACATTGATTAATTGTCTTAAATCCTGCATCTTGTCATGTCATTTGGTTTGTTCTTTTGGCCGAGCCAGCTCTTCCCATTTCCTAGTGTGGCTTTTTATTTTTTGCTGATGCCTAGGCATCTGAATATGTTGGTGAACTTACTTTGACATTCAATTACTCTCCCTTGCTTAGTGTTATTTTTTTCCACAGATTTTCTTTGATATTTTGTTCAACTTTTTCTAAATCTTTAAAATTGCCAAGCTTATGTTATCAAGATCAGGCCAGGTACTCACTATTGGTGTGAAGATTTTCTCCCAGGAGTTGGGCTACAGAGAAACCTAAAAGCAGTTTTTCTCCTTGCATTTTTCTTGATGTCCAACAGAGGGTGCTTGTTGGCAAAACTTTCCAGCTCTGCTGGCCAAATTCACTGAAGAGAAGCTTTCTGACACACTCTCCCTTTTCCCTTTAACAACTGCCAGGGAGGAATATGTCTGTTCCCCTCTCAGTAGTCTTCAGTAAGCCAGGGATTTTATCCAGGCTTAATGTCTTGAAGTTGGGGGATGGCACCCTTCCCAGCTGCCATAGGAGTTGTTTTAGGTTCACCTTCCTGGGAGTTTCACAGTACTGTCCTGGTTTGCTGATCTCTAAAGCAGGTCTCTCAGGCAGCTTTTGGCCCCTTTTTCATGGTTTTTGTGAGAGAGTTGAAACCCCACCACCACCAGCTTACTCCAACACCATCTTTCTGTAACTCTTCCTCCCTATGACATCTTAAACCCTTGCTATAATGCCTCCTAAAATAAGGCTCTTTTTCTGTCCTTGGCTTCATAAGTTACTTGTGAATTTTCTTTATAAACTAGATGCTTTTCTTCAGCTCATCTGAGTGGTGTTTTTTATACTTTAATCATAAGACATCTTACTAATATAAATAATCATTTCATTCTCACATTCTTTATCTGCAATTGTTTAAATCTTATTCTTTATAAGACATTTTTCTACATCTTTAGCTCTTTCAGATCTCAGGTGCTTCCCTGAAGATTCATGAAATTTTAGGAAATAAACTTATCTAGAAAAATTTTCTAGTAAAATGTGTCTTTTTCTATTAACTATTCCTGTAGGGTAGAATATGTAACTTTTATTGACTTTTAGCTAAGAGATATATTTTGTTGGTTTTGTACTAGTAATAAGTAGCAACTCTAAGAGTGATATTCCTTTATTAAAAGATTTTTACTCTGCTTAATTTTTACAATCATTAACCATTTTTATTCCTTGAAGTTACTCCTGTTTATACTGAAAACTTTCGCTCACCTTGCTGAAATTTTCAGTTTGTTTGTTTCCATCTTTCTCATTTATTTATTTATTTGATATTTTAATCTATTGAATTTTATATATGTGTGTGTGCATGTCTATCTTTCAATAGGGCTCTCAAAATAACATGACCATACACAAACTCCTTATTTACCACTAAATGAGTTTCCCAAAATCTCCCATCTCCATAAATGTCAAGTATGTACTTCCTATCCTTCAAATCCAGCATCTGTAGGACTTCATTGATTCCTCAATTTTTTTATTCTATATTTCCAATCTCAGATGAAATATTGAAGGCTTTATCTTAAGGATATATCTGGAATCTGGCCCATTTTCCTTCTCTCCACTGCTAACATCTGTTCCAAGAAATCATCTTCATTTGACAGGATATTTCAAACAGGTTGTCCTGCTTTTGTTCTTGCACTGCTTTGGTCAATTCTGACCAGAGTCATCAAAGGGATTCTGGACAAACACAAGTCAGATCATAACATTCCTCTGCTTAAAATCATCTAAGGGCTTCCTATAGCATTAAGAGTAAAGCACACAGTGCTAGCTATGACCTACAGGGCCTTATTTGATCTGTAAAGTCCCGAATACATTGCACCTAACACACAACATGTTATCAAAAGGGGTTTGCTTTAATTTCCTGGGCTGTTCAAAGCAGATAGCATAAAAGGGGTTGACTTTAAACAAAGGGACTTTATTAGCTTACAGTGTGAGGCCACAAAAATGTCCAAATCAAACCATCATTAAGGAGATAATGTTTCACTGAAGGGCAGATGCCAGAGATCCTTGACTCCACTGCCACATGTGTGGCAAGTCACACTGCTGGTCTCTACCTTTTCTTCCACCTTTCTTTTCTTTCCTTTTTTTCCTACTATGTCATTCCCTCCCTTTGTCTGTATTTTATTGTCTTATAAAGGACATCAGGAAAAGGATTAAGAACCATTCAGACTGAGGTCAATCACACCTTAGCTGAAGTTACCTCATCAAAAGGTACTACATGTAATGGGTCCACACCCACCACAGAATAGATATTGTTTTTTGTCATTATTTTAAATTGTGAAATGAGGACTAAGTACTGAAAGGATGAGTTTTAATTCAAAATTCTTCAAAGACCATGAAGTCTCTTTCTACCTACAAAAAAAAAAAATTAAAAGTATATCAATATGGTGACATAACCGTAGCTTGAATAAACCTATGCAGAAATTTAATAAATTAAAGGACAAATTTCATTTGCTTTGAACCCTGGAGGATGGTAGGTACTGGAGAAGAACTCCACAAGCAGTGAATTGAAGAAACAGAGAAATCTCAAGTAGAAGTCCGTGTTGGTCAGTTCCTATTTCCCCTCCACTTTACTGAGTCCTGCATCGCTCACACAGAGACAACATGGCTCCAGGTCTCTCTCACCATAGAGAGATACTGTAGACTGTATCATAGCAGTGAGTTAGAATTCTATGCAGATCCAGGCACAGAGAGATATATCTACAGAGACCCAGGGCAGAACATGTGCTTCTGAAAACTGCTGCATACAGAAGTGCCCTCAGGAAGAAAAGAAAAAGAGAACACCATAGAAATGCTGCTTAGAAATGTTGTAACCATTCCAGTTTCAGTCGACTAGATCGCCTAAAGCAAAATGGTTTTTTCTGAAGTGGCCCGCCTTAATGGATTGACCCCATCTTGCTCTCTAGGGTGGGTTATCCTAACCAGGAAGAAACTTGAGGCAGGAAAGTCTCACAGAGGGAAAAAAGGGGGTGGTGTTTTAAAATGAACAGCTGTAAGATTGAATAGGTCCCTGAACTGAAAAGCATAAGGAAAATGGGACAATGAGGGAAGGAGAGAATTTAAACAAATTATAGGAGCTGGGGAGAAAAGTCTGCACAAAAAGACATGAATCAGATCAAGATTCCCAGAGAAGGAAGAGAGAAAAAGAATTTCTCTTATGGAGGTGAAACAATTGCAAAAAATGTGCAATCTTAAAATTTGTACCACATATCCAATGCAAGAATCAGATGAAAAATTTCTGAGAAACTCTGAACAAACACATAATAATATAATGAAGAGCTTTACACAAATATTTCAACAATAAAACCCCCAATAAGAGGGAGAAATGAACCTTCAGAGTTAACCCATCAAGATAATCAGATGTCTAGTACATCAGAAAAAAATCAGAAACCATACTAACAAATGGGAAAATATGACACAGTCAAGGGAACAAATTAAAACTTCAGAGGAGACTCATAAGTTGGAAAACCAATCAAATATGTTCAAACAAGTCTGCTAAATCAATTCAAGTTTGAAGAGAAATGTACATAAAAAGATAAAAGATATTAAGGAGACAATGTGCAAATATAAAGAAGAATTTGAATTTAAAAAGAAACTTAACAAATCATGGGGATGAAAGGCAGGACTTAACAGAGATTGAAAACACTATAGGCATATTACAGATTTGAAGAAACAGGGAGTTAGAAGACAGCACAATCAAAATCATATAGTCAGAAGAACAGAGGGAGAAGAGAACAGAGAAAATTGAGCAGCGTCTCAGGGAGTTGAGTGGCAGTGTGAAGTGCAAAAACACATGCACTTCATACTCTCCCAGAAGGAGCAGAGAAGGGAAAAGGGACAGAAAGAATATTTGAGGAAATAATGGCCAAAAACATCTTAGATCTTATAAATATATATGTCCAAGATACTCCAAACAGAAGTAATTGTAATAGGCCTACTCTTAGAGACATACTATTCAGAATGTCAAATGCTAAAGGTAGAGAACTTTGAAAGCAGCAAGAGAAAAGCAATTATTCACATACAAGGGAACCTCAATAAGATTAAGTGCCAATTTCTTATCAGAAACCATGGAGGGGAGAAGGCAGCACTATGATATATTTAAGGTATTGTAAGAGGAAAACTGCCAGGCAAAAATTCTTTACCTGGCAAAACTGTCCTTCAAAAATGAGGGAGAGTTTAATATATTCACAGATAAGCAGAAACTGAGAGTGTTCTTCAACAAGAGACCTACTCTACAAGAATTACTAAAAGTAGTTCTGGAGAGTGAAAGGAAAAGCCAGGACAGAATAGCTTGGAGTAGTGTGACCAAATAAATATCATCATTAATGGTAACTTACATAGTAAATGAAAAATCCAATAGTACTCTATCATCAATATATAATTGTACTCTTTAATTCATATAAGAATCAGAATACAATAGAACAAGAAAAGACACATTTCCTGATAATGGATGTGCAAAATATAAAATGGTAAAGTGGAACAAAAAAAAAAAAACGATTAAATGGGAGAGGTATGTCAGAACAGAAAATATGTATGCCTTGAAGCAAAGTTGATATCTTCTCACATTGGTAGATTATAGATGTAGATTGCATAATATAAACTCCAAGATAACCAAAAAGAAAATATTTTAAAATATATACAGATGGAGAAATGAGGAAAGATCAGATAAATCACAAAATTTTAACTATACAGAAAAGGAGGTTGCAATAACCGAAAAACAAAGCTATGGCATATAAAAAATAAAGGACAAAAAGGCTGAGGTAAGTAATGACTTTACATAAACAACACTGAATATTAATGGATTAAACTCCCCAATCAAAAGACACAAGGAGGCAAAATGGATATAAAAGCATTATCCAATTTGTTTACAAGATACACATCTTATTCCCAAAGACAAAACAAATTGAAAGTGAAAGGATGGTAAGAGATATTCCAGGTAAATAGTAAACCAAAAAAAAGTTGGGGTAGCTATATTAATATTGGGCAAAATAGATTTTAAGTCAAAAGTTGTAATAAGAGACAGAGAACGACACTATATGTTAATAAAAGTGACAATCCACCAAGGAGAAATAGGCACTTAACCATGGTGCCTCAACATATGAGAAAACACTGGCAAAACTGATGGGATAGATAGACACTTCTATTATAATAGTTGGAGACTTCAATAAACAAATCTCATCAAGAGAGAACAACTAGAAAGAAGATCAATAAGGAAACCGAGAACTATAATAATATAACTGAAATGCTTACATTAAAAAAGAAGAAGGAGCTAAAATCAAAGACCTAACTGCTCTCCAACAGAAACTAGAAAAAGGAGAGCAAATTAACCCCAAAGCAAGCAGAAGGAAAGAAAGAAGAAAGAATGAAACAGAAATAAATGAAATTGAGAATAAAAAAAACAATAGAGAATGTTTTTAAAAATTGGTTCTTTGAAAAGTTCGATAAAATTGACAAACCCTTAGCATGACTGAAAAATAAAACAAAGGGAAGATGCAAATAAAATCAGAAATGAGAGGGGGGACATTACTAATGTCCCCATGGAAATAAAAAAGACAGTAAGAGGATGCAATGAAAACAATGTATGCTAACAAATAATATAACCCACATGAAATGGGCAAATTGTTAGAAACACATGAACAATCTACCCTGAATGTACAAATAATAGAAGACCAGAACAGACCAATTACAAGCAAAGACATTGAACCTGTCATCACAGGTTCCAACAAAGAAAAGCCCAGGACCAGATGGCTTCATGAGTGAATGCTATGACTCATTCCAAGAAGAATCAATAAAAATCGAACACAAACACTTCCAAAAAATTGAAGAGGGAACACTACTGTGACAGTTAGGCTTATGTTAACTTGGATTACAGAATCAGAGAGTCCTGGCTCCTTAATTCCCAGACTTGAGACAGATTATCAACCCAGAGCCCCTTGAATGAGGTTAAGGTCAGGTTTCCTTGGGAAGGAACTTGGTACACTGCCAAAAATTTATACTGTCACTCTTCCTCCCAGCATTCCCCAAAAAGACCTATGACCTTTAACCGGGGTAACTATGCACTGGGGAAAAGGAAATGATCAGACATACAATGTATTATTAGACACTGGCTCAGAAGTGACATTAATTCCAGGAGACCCAAAACATCACTGTGGTCCACCAGTCAGAATAGGGGCTTAGGGAGGTCAGGTGATTGATGGAGTTTTAGCTCAGGTCCATCACACAGTAGGTCCAGTGGTCCCCAGACCCATTCTGTGGTTATCTCCCAAGTTCCAGAATAAATAATTGGAATTGACATTCTCAGTAACTGGCAGATTCCCCACTTTGGACCCCTGACTTGTGGAGTAAGGGTTATATGGCAGGAAAGGCCAAGTGGAAGCCACTAGAATTGCCCCTACCTAGCAAAATAATAAATCAAAAGCAATACTGGATTCCTGGAGGAATTGCAGAGATTAAGCCACCATGAAGGATTTGATGCAGAGATGGTGATTCCCACCACAATCACATTCAATTATTCTATTTGACCTTCCAAAAAAAGGTGGATCTTAATCATAACCAGGTGGTGTCTCCAATTATAGCTGCTGTTCCAGATATGATACCATTTATTGAGCAAATCAACAATACTCTGGTACCTGGCATGATCTGGCAAGTGCTTTTTTCTCTGCCATTAGTAAGGACCAACAGAAACTGCTTTCAGCCTGCAAGACCACCAATATACTTCACTGTCTTCCCTCGGGGGTACATTAACTCTCTAGCCCTATGTCATACTATCATCCACAGGGACCTGGATCGAACTTTTCCTCCCATAAGACATCACACTGGTCCATTATATTGATGATATCATGCTGATTGAACCTAGTGAGCCAGAGGTAGCAATTTCTCTAGACTTATTGGAAAGGTATTTGCATAAGAGAGGATGGGAGATCAATAAAACAAAAATACAAGGGCCTTCCACCTCAGTGAAATTTCTGCATGTCCACTGGTATGGGGACTATCAAGATATTCCTCCTAAAATGAAGGATTAGTAGTTGCATCTGGCCCCCATAAGAATAAAAATGTCTAGTCCAGGCTGCTGTGCAAGTTGCACTGCCACTTTGACCATATGGTCCAGCAGATCCAATGGTGCTGAAAGTGTCAGTGGCAAATAGAGATGCTGTCTGGAGCCTTTGGCAGGCCCCTATAGGAGAACAACAATGCGTCTTAGAGTTTGGAGCAAAGCCCTGACATCCTCTGCAAATAGCTACTCTCTTTTTGAGAAACAGCTTTTGGCCTCTTGGGGAGTTCCTTACAATCAGTTGAATGAGGAAGAGAAAACTCAGACCTGGTTTACGGATGGTTCTGCACAATATGCAGGTACCACCCAAGAGTGGACAGCTGAAGCACAGCAGCCCCTTTCTAGGATGTCTCTTAAGGACAATGGTGAGGGGAAACCCTCCCAGCGGGCAGAACTTTAAGCAGTGTACCTGGTTGCTCATTTTGCTTGGAAGGAGAAATAGCCAGAGGTATGTTGGTACACTGCTTCGTGGGCTGTTGCCAATGGTTTAGCTGGATGGTTACCGACTTGAAAGAACATGATTAGAAAATTGGTGACAAAGAGGTCTGGGGAAGAGGTATGCAGATAGACCTTTTTGAGTGGTAATGTATCATCTCTGCCAGGTAATGTTGGCTAATTCTTTGTTCAAGAAAGTAGTGGGCTAATTTTAATACAAAGGAATTTCATGGATTTAATAATCAGTGAATTTATTACAGAGATGGCTGTTTACATCTACAATCAACTGAGGAGGTTGCTGTCAGCAATAAGTGACACCTCATCCAATCAGTTGAAGGCTTTAAAAGGGGAAGTGATTTCAGTATTCAGAGAGAGAGAATTCCCATTTCTACTTCAGAAAGCCAGCGTTTCTTGGGTAACTCATCAAGAACCTTCATCAGAGACTCTGGTTTGCAGCCTGCCCTACAATATTTGGATTTGTGCATTGCCACGGTCATGTGAGACAATTTTGTAAAATCTCATACTATTTCAGATATCTCCTGTAAGTTTTGTTTCTCTAGAGAACCCTGACTAATACAGCCACCTAACTCATTATATGAGGCCAGCATCACCCTAATACCAGAGACAAATAAAGATACCAGAAAAAATGAAATTTTATGGATATAGATGCAAAAATCCTCAATGAAATACTCTCAAATCAAATCCAACAGCACATTAAAAGAATTATATACCATGATCAAGTGTGTTTTATTCCAGGTAGGTAAGCATGTTTCAACATAGGAACAACAGTTAATGTATTACATCACATCAATAAAATGAAGGGGGAAACAATATTATCAACTCAGTTGATGCAGAAAAGACATTTTACAAAATTCAGCATCCTTTCTTGATTAAAAACACTTGGAAAAATAGGAATAGAAGGATACTTCCTCAACATGATAACAGGCATATATGAAACATACTCAACAACATACTTAAGGGTGAAACATTGAAAACTTTCCCTCTAAGTCCTGGAATAAAACATGGATGCCCACTATCACAACTGTTATTCAGCATATCACTGAAAGTTCTATCCAGTAAGAAAAAGAAATAATTACATCCTAATAGGAAGGGAAGAAATAACACATTCATTTTTTTGCAGATGAGATGATCCTACATATAAAGAGACCCAAAAAATCAACAACAAAGCTACTAGAGATAATGAATGAATTCAGCAAAGAGATAGGATACAAGATCAACAGGTGAAAATCAGTAGTGTTTCTATACACTAGTAATGAGGAAACTGAGGAAGAAATCAAGAAAAAAATCCATTTACAATAGCAAATAAAAGAACCAAATATCTAGGAATAAATTTATACAGTCTTGTAAAGGACTTTTACACAAAACTACAAAACATTAATAAAAGAAATCAAAGAAGACTTGAATAGATGGAAAGTCATTCCATGTTCATGAATTGGAATACTAAATATCTTTAAGTTGTCATTTCCCTCCAAACTGATTTACAGATTCAATGCAACCCCAATCAAAATTCTGATAACTAATTACAGCTTCAAATAAAAGGAGCAGAGGAGCCATGTGTAGGGAAATTATAAATGAGTCTAACTCTGTACATTGGGAAGCATATATTCCAAAGTAAGGCCCATTGACAGGGTAGCAAATACCTGAGATTGTTTGACCTGTCAGCCCTCTTTGCAGAAATGGAAAAGCCATTATAAAATTTTATTTGGAATGGTAACGAGCTCTGAATAGACAAAAACATCTTGAAAAAAAAAGAGCAAAGTTGGAGGACTCACACTTCCTGACTTTAAAGTATTAATATATTACAATACTACAGTGGTCAAAACAGCATTGTACTGGCAAAAGGATAGCTATGTTGACCAATGGAACCAGATTAAGAGTTCAGAAACAGACCCTCACATCTATGGCCAATTGATTTTTTTTTTAGGAGTACCAGGGATTGAATACAGGATCTCATACATAGGAAGCAGGCATTCAACCACTGAGCTACATACACTCCCCAGTGAGAATTTTTTTTTTAAATGTATTTGTTTTGTTTTTAGGAGGTACCAGGGATTGCACTTGGGACCTTATATCTGAGAAACAGGCACTCAACCACTTGAGCTAGATCTGCTCCCCAACTAATTGATTTTTCACAAGCCCGCCAGGTCCACACAGTTAGGAAAGAATAGCCTTTTTAATAAATGGTTCTGTGAAAACTGAATATCCATATGAAAAAAAAATAAAAGAGGATCTCTATCTCACACAATGTACAAAAATTAATTCAAAATGAATCAAAGACCTTAAAATAAGAGCTAGGTCTATAAAATTCTTAGATGAAAATATAGAGAAGTAGATTCAGGATGTCATGTTAGGCAATGGTTTCTTAGACTGTACACTCAAAACACAAACAATGAAAGAAAAAAAATAGATAAATGGGACCTCCTCAAAAATCAAACACTTTTCTGAATCAAAGGACTTTCTTATTAAAGTTAAGAGACAGTCCTACTCAATGGGAGAAAATATTTGGTAGATACATATCTGCTAAGGGCTTACTATTCAGAAATATAAAGAAATGCTACAATTCAACAATAAAAAGACAAAGAATCCAATTTTTAAAACTAAGCAAAAGACTTGAATAGACATTTTTTTCAAAGAGGATATACAAATGGCTAAAACTCACATGAAAGATGCCCAACAACACTAGCTATTAGGGAAATGCAAATCAGAAATATGAGATATAATTCCACACCAACTAGAATGGCTATGATTAAACAAATAAAAATGTACAATTGTTGCAGAGGACGTGGAGAAAAAAATAAAACTCATTCATTGCTGGTGGCAATGTAAAATGGTGCAACCATTGAGGAAGACATTTTGGCTAAGTATAGAATTACCATATGACCCAGCAATACCACTACTAGGAATATAAACAGGAAAATTGAAAGCAGGTATTTGCACAATGATGTTCATAGTGGAATTATTTACAATTTCCAAAAGGTAGAGGCAACACAAGTGTCCATCATTTAATGAATGGATAAATAAAATTTGGAATATAAACACAATGGAATATTATTTTAGATGTAAAAAGGAATGAAGTCATTGACACCTTCCTCCTCTAATCTCCACTGTCTCAAATTTTTCATTTTGTTTTCAAAGAAGTTTTAGGTCACAGCATAATCACACACAGAATACAGGAGGCTGTCATATACCCAACATCCCCCCCCCTTTCCATGGTACAGACTAGACACCAGATATTGCGGTGATGAAAAGCAAAAGGTCAAAATTTTTTTTCGTATTTTTCATTTTTAAATATTATATATTAAATTTTATATTATTTTATATTATTTTTAGTTTTTTTAAAATTTTTCTCTCTTACATTTAAACTTATCATTATTATTTCATTTTCCTATTAATTGTATCAGCTATTGTAATGGTTTCAACTTTGAAGAAGCTTTGGATTACAGAAGGATGGTTGGTGCAGGTTGTCAGGGATGGGGGACACATGGGAGGAATTTCACCTTAGCAAAAATATAAGATATATAAAAATGTTCAAATGTTCACAGGGCATTGTCACAGTGGGTGGAGAATGACTCAATAAATGAGAGAATACTGAATTCCCATCCTGGAGAGCTCTGCCACATTCTCTAAGGGAACAGCAACAGTCCCCCAAGTGCAGGGGCAGTGACTTCTGAAGGAGGATGATCCTCTGATGGGCCCTTGATATTGATGACCTTATGAGTCTTTGCTCTTGAAATTGAAACTTAGCCTATTGTTAGGGGGTGCCTAAGGGTTGCCTTCTGAGAGTCTCCTTGTTGCTCAAATGGGGCCTCTCTCTAAGCCAAACTCAGCATATGAATGCATTACCTTCCTCCCAACATAGGACATGACTCCCAGGGATAAGCCTCCCTGGCATCAAGGGATTGCTACCAAGTGCCAACTGGCAATAGGACTGGAAAAAGACCTTGAATAAAAGGGGGAAAATGTAAAGACAAATGAGTTTATATGGCTAAAAGACTTCATAATGAGTCAGGAGGGTATCCCAGTAGTAAAGCTTACGCACATCTCACTACAATCTCATAGAATTCCAAAGTGGATATCACCCTAAATAGTGGGGTTCCTGAGAGCTCTGGAGACACCCCAGTCCTATGTCAGGGCAGATAGATCTGGAGTTTGATGCCTTTCCAGTGGGCCCTACTTTGGTGTTTGTGTTCCCTGAGAGTGACAGAGTTGGACTCAATTATGTCTTCCCTCCACATGGCTTATCTGTCCCTTCTATTCAAACCTATACTTGATGCTGGAGTTCATAGGTGTACATCAAGAGACTTGAGTTTTTGGGTTGTCCATGTGCAAACTGGGCCCGTAATCTTGGTGGAGTAGCAACTCCTACTCTACAGCTCATTGGACTCACCCAGAACAACTGACAAGGAGATGAATATGGACAATGGCTGTCCCAGGGAAGGCAGAGAGTCTGCAGCTGCAGGAAGGATAATCCCATCCATCTTCTGCACTGGATATAAGCCCCCTCTCCCACTCTCAATTGGAGATGGAGTGGACATCACCATCCCAGACTCCTCAGGATGGAGTGAAGAGCTATGGACTAGTGTAGAGTTACTTGTATTCTACTATAGAAATATTGTGATTCAAGCAATGGAAGAAATTGCAACATTGATGTGGAGCCAGTGGCCACTGGAGGTTCTGGGGGCAGGGATAGGGTAAAGCAATTGTAATGACAG
>PVKH010000640.1:18681-35872 GCA_004027955.1 Chaetophractus vellerosus
AATAAATAAATCTTTAAAAAATTAAAAATTAAAAAAGGAATGAAGTCCTTTTGTGTGGAACAAAATAAATGAACCTTGAGGATATTGTGATGATTGAAATAAACCAGGCATAAGAGATCAAATATTACATGAATTCACTGAAATCAAGGCAAGGTCATAGAAGTAGAATCTATATAGGTAGCAGGGGATAGATTGGAGTAGAAAATGGGAAGCTGATGCTTAATTTGTGCAGAATTTCTGTTTCAGTTGATTACAAACATTTGAAAATGACTGGCATTGATGTTACCACATTATTGGCAGTGTAATTAACAGTGATGAATCATGTATGTGAATGTGGTTGAAAGGGAAAGTTTTGTATCTTGTATGTTATTAGAATGAAAGTTAGAAGAGAAAACAAGGGACTGTTTAATAAAGTGAACCCTAATATAGACTATGGATTACAGTTATTAGTACAAGTATAAGAATATTCTTTTATGAATTATAACAAATGCATGACACTATTACAAGGTGTTCATAATAAAGTTATATATGGGGAAAATACACCTAACATAACTATGGACTATAGTTAATATTACTATTTCAATATTCTTCCACCACTTGTAGAAAAGGGACCACATTAATGTAATATGTCAACAATAGGGGATACATGGGAATATTGTATTTTTATGTGAATTTTTTGTAAATCTACAACTTCTCTGAAGTTATGTTCATGCACATCTCAGGAGGATCTCACTGACTGCCACAGCAAACAGTGCTTCAAGCAGGGGTGCTCCTGAAGACTCTAGAGGTAACTAGTCTCAATAGGCAGGGCAGACAATCTCAGGAATTTGGCCCCCTGTCAGTGGGCCTTAACTTGGAATATATGTTCCCCAATGTAACAGTTAGACTCATTTATAATTTCCCTATACATAGATCTTCTGCCCCTTTTGTTTGAACCTATAATTAGCAGTATGCTCATTAAATATATGGACCAGAGCCTTAAATCTTTGGTCTATTCATATACTGGTTGAGCCTTGAATCACAGCAATATTGCAACACTTACCCTCTAATTTATCAGACTAGCCTAGTACAACTAACAAAATAATGATGATGGACAATGCTCATCCCAAAAAACCGACAGTATCTTCAACTGAAATCAAGACAGTGCCATCCATGGGATGTAAGCACCTTTCAGTTAGAAGCAGAGTGGGCATCACCATCCTAAAATCCTCCAGATTGAGGAATAAGCTAACATAAAGGGGGAATGCAAATATGGACTAAACTAGATTTATTATTATTCTAACAATAGAAGATCTTGTAAAATTGAGATAAAGGCAGTGGTCACCAGAGTTTTTGAGGGGAAGGAGAAGGAAGAATAGGTATAACATGAGGAGTTTGGGGGACATTGGAATTGTTCTGAATGGCATTGCAATGACAGATACAGGCCATTAGAAGTTTTGTCAAAACCTATAAAAATCTGCAGTGCAAAGTGTAAACTATAATGTAAACTATTGACCATGGTTAGTAGCAATGCTTTAATATGTGTTCAACAATTGTAAGAAATGTGCCAACTAATGAAAGATGTTGTTAATGTGGGAAAATGGGGGAGGAAGAGGGGGTGGGATATATGGGAATCCCCTTATATTTTTGATGTCTCATTGATGGAATTTAAAGCTTCTTTAAAAATAAAATGAATAATAATTTTTAAAAGAAACATTACTTTTAGTGAAAGAAACCAGACACAAAGTTCTAATATATAATTATTGTATGATTCCATTTATTTAAAATATAAATCTACTATAGAGACAGAAAAAGGTTTGTGGTTATACAGGGCTGGGAAGGATAGAGAGATTGAGAGGTGACTGCTAAGGGGTATAGCCTTTTTCTTTTTGGATTAATGAAAATGTCCTAAAATTAATTGTGGTGATGAATGCACAACTCTATGATTATACTAAAAGCAATTGATTGTACACTTTGGATGGATTGTATGGTATGTGAATACATCTCTATTAAACTACTTTTAAAAATTAAAATAAAATTGAAAAAAATAAACTGGCTGAATAAACAAGATACAGAAAAAATATTATGTTCACATGAATCCATAAAATAAACTCTTGATGTAAACACAGAAGTCGAGGTTCAGCAATATTGTCAAATTTATTTAGATGTTAAGAGGCCTTGCTAGGAGCTGGACTCAGCTTTATCTGAGTCTAAAAACAGCCTCCATTATGAAACATATATATTAATTAGTAGGAGACTATCAACACACAACATCTTAAAAGTATTTTTAAACTAAACTGTACATATTAGGATATTTTTAACCTAAAATGCTATTATAACTCTACAAAATAAGCACATTTTCACACACAGTTAAATATCTTCTAATATTTTTGAGATTATCTTAGATTTTTTTCTTTTCTATTGATTCTTGTTTCTTCTTTGGGGACTCCAGTTATAGGCAAATTGATAAGTTCTTTACCTGTCTTTTATGTACATCACTTTCTCTCTAATATTTTTCATTCCCTTATCTTTTTCTGTTTAATTTTCTTTGCTTTTCATACTTTTTTACTCTGTCTCTTACATTCTTTGATTTTTGTGATTTATCTCTCCATTTTGCTACTTGAAAATTAGTCTTAATATCTGAAATGAATTCTTCAATATATTTCTTGATTTCACTCAGTTTCAAGTTCATATCCTCTTCTTGTGTTTGGATTTCTATGTGTCTATGTCAGTGTATATTTCAATTACAATGTCATTCATTCTTATGACCATTTTCAATTATTATTCATTTTTGAATAAATAGGATTTTCCTGGTATAATATTTTGCGTAATAATCCTTTGGGGAAGGTTGGAGTGTGTGGGAGGAGGGTAGTGGTAGATTTTCTAGTTTCTCCCCCCAAATACTCTCTTCTCATGCTGTAGAAATAATAGTTTCTTTATAATATGGTGGAACCACCTCAATACTCTCTCCACTGCCTCACTGCATTGTTCTATCCTACTAATTCCCAGACCTACCTACAGAAGTTTACACATGAGGTAGAGCCTTCTCAATCCTGGGATAAACTCTTCTATTTTGGTGAGAGGGTTATCAACCAAAACTCTAACATTTTGGACATCCCTATTCTTACCCACTATATCTGGCATAATCCTGCAAATATTCAGTTCCTATTATGTGTATTCTTCCTCTGCAATGTACAAATTACTTTGAGTTTGACAGTTTTCTCACCTAAAGGTGTAAGATATGATACATTTTAGTTATACTTCTAATTGTTTCCTTCAGTTTTTTGAGGATAGTTAGGAAGGTTAGCAGGTCTAGGATTCTGCTATGATATTACTGTTGAAATTTTTAATTTTTATTTTTTCTGTATTAGAGAAGTTGTGAGTGTAAAGAACAATCATGTAAAAAATACATGATTCCCATATACCACCCTATTATTAACATCTGGCATTGGTGTGGAACAATTGTGACAATTGATGATAGAACACTTTTATAATTTTAATATTAACTATGACCCAAGGATTAATTTAGGGTTCATTGTTGGTGTAGTGTATTACCCAGATTTTTTTTAAAATTTTATTCTGTTACCATATAAACAATCTTAACATTTCCCTCTTAATTCATTCTGTGTTCATGGATTGGAGAACAAATATCTTTAAGATATCAATTCTACCCAAAGCAATTCATAGATTCAGTGCAATCTCAAACAAAATTCCATAAAGCTTCTTGCATAAATGGAAAAGCCAATCACCAAATTTATTTGGAAGGGTAAGGTGCTGTGAATACCTAAAGCCAACCTGAAAAAGAAGAATGAAGTTGGAAAAATCATCCTTCCCAATCTTAAAACTTATTACAAAGCCACAGTAGTCAGAAGACCATGATACTGGCACAGGGCCAACGGTATCTAATTGAAAGCTCACAAATCAGCCTTCACAATTTGGTCAACAAATTTTGACAAGGGGCCAAAAATCATTCAATTAAAAAAGAATAGTGTCTTCAACAAATGGTGCAGGGAAAGTTGGATATCAATTTGGAAAAAAAAAAGGAGTGTCCTTACCTCAGACTATATACAAAAATCAGCTCAAAATGGATCAAAGACCTAAACATAAGAGATCCTGGAAGAAAATGCAGAGAATCATCTTCAAAACCTTGTGATAGGCAATAGTTTCTTAGGCTTTACTCCCAAAGGACAAGCAACAATGGAAAAAATATTTATAAATTAGACCTCATCAAAATTAAAAACTTGTGCTTAAAAGATTTTAACAGGAACTAAAATGGCAATGTACATAAAAGGAAAAAATAATTGAAAACCACATATCTGATAAGGGTTGTAGTATAAGGGTTGTATATACTTCAACTTAACATAAAAAGACAAACAATCCAATTTTAAAAGAGGGCAAAAGACTTGATAGCTATCTCTCCAAAGAAGATACACAAATGACCAGAAAGGCCATGAAGAGATGCTCAACATAATTAACCATCAGGGAAATGCAAATCAAAACCACAATGATACCATTTCACATACCTTAGAATAGCTGCTATTAAAGGAAAAAAAAAACAGAACAGAAAATAAGTGTTGGAGATGTGCAGAGAAAAAATGATCACTTATTTATTGCTGGTGGCAGTGTAAATGGCATAGCTGCTGTGTAAGACAGTTTGGCAGTTCCTCAGAAATCTAAGTATAGAACTACCATATGCTCCTACAATTCAACTACTAGATATATCCCCAAAGAATTGAAAGAAGGGACTAGAATAGATATTTGCATACCAATGTGCATAGCCTCGTTATTCACAATTGCCAAAAGATGGAAGAAACCCAAATATCTATCAATTGATAAATGGATAAACACAATGTGATATAGATACAATGGAATATTATTCAACCATAAAAATGTTATGTATTTTTGTAGGCAAGATGGGAGAAGTGTGGGGGCTGGCTGTAGCTCAATTGGTAGGGCACGATTTACCATATGGGAGGCCCCAGTTTTGGTTCCTGGGGCTTCTTGAGCAGGCAGACCACCTTGAGAAGGCAAAGCCACCGTGGGCAGGACAAAGCCGCCACAGGCAGGGCAAAGCTGCCACGGGTAGGGAAAAGCTGCCACGGGCAGGGCAAGCCACCACGGGCAGGGCAAGCCCCTGCGAGCAGGGCAAGCCACCCGCGAGCAGGCAAGCCCGTCTCACGGTGAGCTGACTCGGCGGGTCACCGCAATAGGGGGGAGACAGGCAGATACAGAAGAATGCAAAAAAAATGAACACAGCAAGAACAAGCAGAAAGGGGGGGCTATACAAATAAATAAATAAAAAAGATGGAAGAAGTGTGAAAAAGATGCCCATCATCCATTAACAAAAATTATGGGAAAGGTCTTTTGGAATTTTGGTTTAACTTAACTACATTTTTATTCATTTATTTATTTTTTTACCCATTGACTTTGACATTCATTGAGTGCTTCTCATGTGAGATATCCTTTTTTCCTATTATTTTTACTGTACTACCTCATCTGATCCTCAAAATAGCTAATAAGGTAAATAGAATTATTTATCCTCAACCTAGAGGTGAGAAACTAGGTTATAGCATTCTCAATTAAGATTTCTAATATCATGTCAGTTGTAGATAGCAGAATCTGCACCCAAGAAATCTGACTATAGGCTGTACATATTAATTGATATGCAGAGAGATAAATTAACCTTTAAAGAAAAGAAATGGCTGTTTTCCAGAGAATAACAGTTATTTTTTTATATAGGAAATAATTTCTAAATATATTTATGGTTAGTAGAGACTTTCAGATTTTAATGATTAATAGACATGAAATAACCCTAAGGATCTTACATAATATATATCCTCATAAGCAAAATAGTCGAGTTAGAAGCTACAATACCAGTTACAAGGAGATTGATTGTGGTTAAAGAATGGGGCATTGATGCTAAATTTGTACAGAATTTCTATTTAGGTTGGTTGTAAAGTTTTTGGAAATAGATAATGGTAATGGTAGCACAGTTCTGTTAGTGTAATTAACAGCACTGAATTATAAAGGCGAATGTAGTTAAAAGGAGAAATTTTAGGTTGTATATACTACTAGAATGAAAAATAAAAGACAAAACAGGACTATGTAACACGGCAAACCCTGCTATAGATGAGACTCTAATTAATAGTACAAGTATAAGAATGTTCTTTCATGAAATGTAACAAATATATGACACTAATACAACGTGTTAATTATCGAGTGGTATATAAGAAAAATGCACCTAATGCAAATTGTAGACTATAGTTAAAAGTATATTTTTAATATTCATCCATCAATTGTAACAAAGGTACCACACTAATGCAAAGTGTCAATAATAGGGTGGTACATGGAAACGCTGTGATTGTTAAATGATTTTTCTGTAAACCTACAATTTTTCTTATTTAAAAAATTAAAACAACAGCAGCCCATTCCTTTTGATAGCATTCTGTAATCATATTTAAGGTAATGCCAGTTGTGATGGATTAATTGAGATGATTTTCTAATATTGAAGTCAATTCTCTGCAATTCTTAGAAGCAAATCTTTTTTCTCCATATACTGTAGGAAATCACTATTTATACACATAATTTAATTTAATGACTAGAAATATGTTATCTTACATCATTCCAGTAAAAAAATATATATTTTCTGTGAATTTTAATGTATCTAATTGTGTGCTGAATCTTTGTGCAACCTAATATATTTTCCATTTTTATTGGCCTTTATCTAATTATTGTTACATTAGTCTTTCTGGGAAACATTCAAATTTGAAATGTGCATTTATTTTATGGGAAATAAATAAAAATAATCTACTATATAGAAATACTTGTTTTACAAATACAACAGAAAAATTTATTTTTTCAAAATGATGTATTCTCATGCAACTTGTACATTTTTAACAGCATTTGAAGTTCAGCACCAAGAAAATAGCTGTGTAAGAAGGCTCTATTAAAAGGAGAATTTGCAATATCATTAGTAAACAAATATTTCAAACTATAAAAATTAACCTTATTTAAATATCACATAAAATTTATTTTCATATCCTTGTCATTTTTATTAGTATAGCTTCTTTTACAGCATTCCTTTTCAATGCAAAATCTTTTCCTGGAACATAAAACTATATATTCTTCAGCCATCAAAACTCTCCTTCACATTTACTGGAAATTTTAAAATGATATTAAATAATTCAAATAACGAGTTACTTAACCTGTTTATAACAAGGAATAAAATTACATGTGAATTGAACAACGCCCTAAATATTATATTATGATACACTTTGTATCAATTCATTTATGAAGAAAAGGAAACAAACAATGGTAGCATTAGCATTATATGATAGTAAAATAGTTCTGTTGAATTATCATTCTGGCTTGTAATAATCTCCCTTACACGGAATATCAAATGTCACCTTAAAACAGCATTTATAATTGGCATTTCTTTCCCTGCCATTTGGTTTAATGATCCCAGAGTATTTAATAATTAGGATAAGATTGGAGCTGATTCATTTGATTTGCTTTGATGTTTTGAAGGCAGGAAATACTCTCAAATAGTATTCTGTGTATAATCTGAATGCAGGTAAAGAAATCCTCAACTTGTCAGAATGTTAATTAAATGTAATAATAATTTGTGTAACCTGCTGTGATACTAAAGTGGCTAATAGCAATCACTTGGGTTTCCAACCAGGAAGAGTTTGTTTTTATGCATATGGCTAATTTAAGAAGTTCACTGTTTTATTATTATATAATATTGTGATTTATTTGAAATAATGCAAAGCTAATATTTGACTGATCATTCCTTAAGAACGTATAAGTCCTTGTAAGATCAACACAGAGAATCTCTTTCCAAAGAAAGAACTATCAAAATTGATAATTTAAAAATTAATAGATAAAATATCTCAGGCATCTCATAAAAAATTCCTAGATTTTTTTTTCCCAGATTAGTCCATGATGCTTTAGTGTTAAGCAAGGCTCTTGTAACACAGGTAAATGCTTGGCTGGCTAACTAAGTCTAGGTGATTTGTATGCAACACAGCTGATGCACAAAGGTAACAGTTCTCTGCTCTGAGAGAATTAATGGTGGAATATTACATGACAACCAAATAGTGCTTTCCTTATGAAAAAGGAAACTACCCAGAAAGTCAGGTGCCTAATAAAATCTATTGGACTTAGATCTTTTTATAATCTTATTTCCTGTTTATAGTGCTATTTCCTTAAAAGATCATCTATACTATAGCTTAGTTATTACTGGTGCAAATTAAAATTTTGATTTCCATGTTTAATGTTTCACCTATTTTGGACAATTATACATAGATAAATTGTGCCAGTCATTTGCCTGTTTGTTCTCAGATCTGCTTCACCTTCCTTCCCATACTGTTCGGGGGGTTGACAATTGCAAATTACATACCCCATGCTTCCTTACCCACTGATTTCAGTTAGTTCAGTCAATGGGATATGCTGGTGAGAGATAGAGAGAAGAAAAGGATGAAATTACAGGGTAAGTCCCTCAATATTTCAAGTGATATCTCCAGCACAGAGTCATGTTTCAGCCTTGGTCTTGCAGCCCCTCTCTCCATGGACAACTTCTACAAGTAGACCCAGGAAGTGGCTCCAACTCCATGGTATCAGCTCCTGCCTAGAGTTCACAACTCCTGGAACCTGGTAACATTATCATTTTCCTCAGTACCACTGACACTAGGAGGCTTTCTGCAGTTGGTTTCTGCTGCCTCATAGCACTCCTTTTGGAATTCTTTGAGCACCTCTATAACTAATTCCTAATACTATACTCCTTATATTGAATTATATGACATGGATTCTATTTTCCCAACAGGAACCTGCCGGCTCTAGTATTTGGTACCAGAATCAGCCCTAAAAAACAGCTTTCACTTGAGATTCTGGGATTGTGTTGCTCACCAATTTGAGCTAAAATATAGTCAACTATAGGTTTCCATACGAAATGGGAAAAGGGATACTAAAAGCTCATGGTATAAATTTGCATCATTATTACTTAAACTGTCACCCATGGTTGTTTGCTGAAATCAAAGATTCTGGAGATTAAATTGTGGTTGTCCTTCCTGATGATTGTCCAAATGATGGCTACAAGGTTCATAATGTGAGATAGTACTTCTGGCTATACTGTACAGCAAACAATAAGAACATTGCTTTAAAACTATTAGCTTAAGGCATAGAGTACCAAAGGGCTTCTATTGTGGCCCTTAAATAATATCTTACTTTTTAAAACTACATGGAAGAAATGGTTAATAATCAATCTATAAATTTAATCATGCCTATTGGGAAATAATAATATAAATTGCATGAAAAGCCTTACCAACTTCTAAAAATAAAAGTTTGGACAGTGAAAAGGAAGTTCCTAAGGTTTGGAATGAGACCCTTAGCTGGATTCAGAAGAATCTGAACTTGAGCCACTAACTTCCTTTGATCCTTCATCTGTTACCAATGGAAGCAGCTCCCTCATTCTCTTTCTGAGGAAACTAGTCTCTCCTTGTTTAAGACACTGCTTTGCAATGGGCTATGAATTCACCTCAAGACCCATCTTTACCACTCCTCTTTGTCTCAAACCCATAGAGGAATTTTATCCCACAGTTTTCCTGGGGCACAAGGCAAAGTCTGATCCAAGAAGAGATATCTTACATGCAAAAAAGAATTGTAAGATTTGATCATTTATATTGGCAGGAAACTGGGAGACATGAGTAGAAATAGATTCTAAGTATGCAAGAAACACTGCAACATGGATTGATTCAAATTTATCCATATGTGTACGTGTGTATTTTCTGAGGAGTATGGTTTCACTGTGCTAGTTCCAGGAACAGGAAGTGGCTCTAACAGGTGTTTAGTTAGTTCACTAAAAGTTTTAACAAATGTGGATCAAATTTAATAAAAGTCCCCTGGGATGGTTATCCTCTGAAGGTCAGGGTTAATGGTGGAAGATGACTCCTCTGAAGTAACTTCCTTGATTTCCATGGAACTGATGGGATCCTGAACTGGAAAAGTTCATGTAGTAAATGACAATCATAGAATAAAAACGTGAATTGGCCAGCTGGTGTGGATTGTCTAATAGAATTTTATGACCTTCAGGGATCTTTGATGATGGCTAACTCATTATAATATCCATATATATGAAGGAATTAGCAGATTAGAAAAATGTTATTTGATCTATATAAGTGGAAAAGCTCCACATCTATTGAAAAGGGACTTGACTTAAGTCACCACAATATGAAAGTTCAGCCTCTCACTCAATTCTAAGACACAGTTCACAGACCTACAGCCCCTTGGTGAAAGGGAAGGTTGGATCCCCTTCAATAAATACCCTTCAACAATGCCACGAGAATATATTATATATCATTCTACAAGCCTGAACCATGGTGACTACGCTTGGGGGAGTGGAAAACATCATGGTATTCCAGAGATTATTAGGTTATGTCAATGTTTGGAAGATAAGCTCTAGAGATCCAATTCACCAGTGTGACCCACTTATAAGGACTGGGGGTTATGAGTCAGATGCTATATAAAGTACATATACAAGTCTGCGTTACACTGATATCATTGTCCATATAGTCTAGTGCCACCTTGTGTATACCTCCCTAATGTCAAAATGCATAATTGTAACACACGTTTGGCAACTAGCAGAATTCCACAATTCCTCCTGACCCATGTGGTTAGGTTAGGGCTATTATGATAAAGATGGCTAAGTAAAACCCATGGACATCTTCCAGTTCCAAATTTTAAAAGAAAAGCAATCTCCATCCTCAGGGAAATTGGAGATATTTGTGCCACTATCGAATATCAAATGTAGTTAGTAAGAAATTCCTACCTCACTGTAATTTAACTTACATGTTTTCCCTATGCAAAAGTCCTAGGATCTTGTGGAATGACTGTTTATATGTATAACTGTCATCAGGTGATGCTTCCAAAACCAGATGGTTTGGAGCAAACCTGCACATACTGCTATCTGGTATGCAGCTATTGATCTGTAAAATGCTATACCTCTATACCAATTAACAAGAAAATTCAGGGTAGTTCACTTTCATCTGGTGTCAATACATAGTCACCATCAAAACTAAGGTATATGCCAACTTAAAGATAGCTGTTATATTACACAGTAACCAGGATAGTCTTAAATTCCACAGAACATGATGATGGTTCACCCTGATGACTCTATGTTCAGTAAAGCTAGAGAGCAGAAAAATTACAGGTACAAGAGATAGCTTAGTAAGATATGTGCATGTACCTTTCACAGTCCACCACTATGAAAAAAGCAAAGTGTTTGAAGCATCTCTTTGCATTTTCATTTACATTGTCTCTAATATTCATAAATTGAGAAAATTTTAATCTGATGAATTTTATTGAGACTCAGTTATATAGAATTCTTTGCTGCAGATTCTACTCTGACCACTCTGACACTTAGGCCTTATGACCTTGTCAACCCAATTGAGGGTTGAAAGATTTGTGGCATGTGAAGGTGTTTATGGACCTCTGGAAATAATGGGAGATCATTGTGCCTAACTCCAATATTTTGGAAAAAAACATGGAAATCCTTTCACTTAAAATAACTTGTATTTGTGTATTTGTTGTCTGTGTTTCCTGGAAGGGGTGATGGCCTATGGTAAAGATGTACTCTGATTCACGTAAGGAAATAACTATTTGGAAAGAAAAAGATTAGATATTGTTGATAATGATGTCTGATGGAGTTGACTTATGAAGAGACCTCTTAGTATGGGCATAGAAGGTGAGATATTTTGTTCCATCTAAATATTCACAAAAGTTCTGGCACTGCAGAGCAGAATCTCAATAATCAGCTAGATTAGATGACCCATTCTGTGGGAGCTTTTGGCATAGATCACTCTCTGTATATGAATTTGCTTTCTTTGCATGTAGAGTTTTTGCCAGCCCACCATACTTAGATTTAGATTTAGAGAATGCCTTATTTATGGTCTTGCATGATATCATACATGTTTGCTTTTCACTCAGAGTTCATTTAACTTTAGAATAAGAAAATGGCTTTGAACCTATGGATCTTCATGATCCCACAATATATCCCATCATCCAGAAGCAGTTTCTCCAATAGAATAGTAGAATGTCTTGCCAAAGAGTCACTTATAGAGCTAGGTAGGAGAAAATGCGCTGACAGAAGAGTGTAGTTTAACCATCTCTAGAGGGGCAGGTGGGGACTCACTGGAACAAATCAGAAGCAGCCTAAATTGAGGCAGCAAATTCCTGGAAAACACTCTGAGATTAAGATGCTTACACAAACCCCTAGGGAGAGCTTAGAGTCACAGAGTGAAAGCAGGGACTAACATTCTAAAAGTTAGAGCTTTGATAACATCAGGGAGAGAAAAGAGAGGTCTGGGCACAAAATTGAATGCACTGAAACACCCTGTGACTTCCCCTAATTAAAAAACCAATCAACTAAAAAACAAATGGAAGCAATACCTCATGTTTATTTTTTATTTATTTTTTTTTTTTGATTAGACTGTGTGTGTTTGCATGTGCTTTCATGTTTACCATGTATATTTTGAATTTGTTATTAGGTGATCTAGAACCAGGCAAGGTTCTATACTACAAATTAACCAGAAACTATTAAAGTTCCTCCCCTACCTGAATAATGACAAAATTTGCTATATTAAGATCTTAAAAGGTAGTCTATTTCATATAGTAATGCCTTTGCTGTCCAAATCTGGTGAGCAGAGACCCCATATAATCTCCCATTGTCCTATGCATAGATTTGAAATGCTGCCATTGACTCCCATCTTCATACATTTGAAAATTCTACTGTTGTGCATAAGAGGGATCCTAAATAATCTCTTCATGATTTAAAAATTTTACACCTTCTTTCTTCAGAGAAATCTACTTATTTCCTCCTGCAACACTCATAAAACATCCTGGATAAAACACATTTAGAACAAAGAGAATGACCATTTATTTCTCCTTACAGAGCAAAGCATTTACTCATGAGAATGTCCTGCCTCCATTTGGCAGTGTCACGTGGCAAGACTGATGTCTCATACTAGGTTATGTGGGCCTCATTCCTTTATAGAGGATTAGGAAACAGTCCTAGAGGGACCGCGCTATTGATGTCCAGCACTGTCCTATTTTCAATTTGCTCCTAAACTTCTTGGTGATATGATGTACAAATTAATGGAAAAAATTAGTAAAAGGGTTATTTAATAGTACTCTAATGCAAACACAATGTTTGCCAAGCACAAGCTAAGCACTTATTCCATTAAATATGGAGGACAAACTTATGAGATTGATGCTATTAATAACTCCTTTTGTTGGTGAGGTAATAAAGATTTAGAGAAGTATAATAAATTGCCTGAGGTTACAAAACTAGAAACTGATAGGTCCAGGATTTTCTCTGAAGTCTGTTTATGGTACTAACATTATGGAATAAATTTTATATTTTACATTTTTGTCCATATATTTTGTTTATAAATTTTCTAATATGAGAAACTCTTAATTTTCATGAAAACTCTTTGGTTATTATTGTTAATGATGGCACAAACCTTAATGAGAAACAGTAATTATATCACTAAAATACATATAGTTTTCTCTCTGCTTAGCATTAAGTGAATATAGAACCAGGCCATTAGCATTACTGCATGAACCCATTGGATTTTTGGTGTGAACAGACAAAGAGCTTGTGGACAGACCATGACAAACTGGCAAGTACTACTCAAATCTAGCAAATCTTTACCATGCTAAAATTCAAACTTACTATTCTGACTTTTTTTCATTAATAAAAATGCCCACATCTGTACTGCATGTGAATCCTTCCTATTTTTTTTGTTACATATCCCTCCCCTTTCTGCTTCCTCTTGCTGTATGTTCATTTGTGTGTGTGTGTGTGTGTGTGTGTGTGTTCTTCTATGTCTGCTCCATCTCCCCCCACTGCGGCGATGCACCGAGTCAGCTCACTGTGCAGACAGCTTGCCCCACTTTTGGGCAGCTCTGCTTCCATTCACGGGCGGCTTTTGCTCCGTTCGCCGGCTGCTTGCCCTGCCCATGGTGGCTTTGCCCTGCCCGTGGCGGCTTTTTGTCCTGCCCACAGTGGCTCTGCCCTGCCCATGGCAGCTTGCCTTCTCAGGTGGTCTGCCTGCTAGGAGAGGTCCCCGGGATCTGAACCTGGGGCCTCCCATGTGGTGTACCGGCACCCTATCCACTGGGCTACAGCTGATCCCCCTCCCTATTTTTAATATTGACAACTAATTAAAAAACTTTTATAACATTATTCTGACCAAATAATTTGTTTTGGTGGCCAAATACAAACCAGCTTTCATATGGATAATTACTAAATTTTAATTCAATTTTTTACTGTTATCTTAATATTTATCATTGTGGAAATTGGCCTAAGGTGATTCAGTTCATCTTAATGTCTAAACATTAACTATCATAAATAAGGCATTTACAAACACAAATTAAAAATTAACCTAGCTTTTTCTCACTCACCATGCAGGCTTTCTAACAGTGTGGTAACATTTATTTCACTTTCTTTATTTTGTCATTTTCAGTTCTCAAGTTACTTGAGGCCAGAAAATATTTTAATTATTTCAATAAGTACTTTAATTTCTTAATCTAATATTATATTCAAATGAGAACTTAATAGTTTGTAATTAGAGGCCTTGGATCAAATACTTGATGTAGATATTGGAATGAATCTTTCCATAGCAAACCCTCCAGTGGAGCTATATGTATCAAATTTCCTCCCTCTATTCCTTAAAAGATATCTACATCAAGTATTTGATCCAAGGCCTTTTTGTGTACTTCCTGAAGTCATATTATTTCTTGAATCCGCTTTTCTCTTTGCTAAAGAAACCATATCCTCTCACTTTTAGATTGATAGTATTTTTAAGTGATTTCTAATGAGTAATATTCTTTTGATAAAAATCTGTACAGTTCATCCATCTCAACTTGTATTGCAGCATTTAAAAAATAAATCTTATTCGTCACACATAATCTACATTATTTTCCTCTATTTTCCCCCTTTACTTTATTCATTTTCTAAATTTCTGACTTCATTATCATTTTATTTTTTAAAGTACCCTCTAATTTACCACTCCCTTCCTTATTTTACTACTTTATTTAATGACTGGTATCTCATGTTTCTGTTCTCATTGTGTCGAGCTCTTTTCTTTGTCCCACTAAAACATCACAACCTTTCTGTATGGTGTAACACTCAATAGTCAATGTCTCAAATTGCTATTCTGTTGCCGTTACAGGAACATGTACTCCTTTACAATGATGGTGAAAGATTCATGCCATTAGTGACAGCTGATCACATTATGTAAAGCAAGCAAATGTCTCCAAAATTATACTCTACAATATTTCCTGAATGAATATTTTAAAAAGAAATCTTACTGTCTCTTTATTATTTGGATTTTTTTTCTGACTTTAAAGGTTATTTTTAACTTGTCTGTACATTCTGACTAGCCATAATTTCTTTAAAGTCAAATTTATAGCATTCAATTCTATCTAGAGCACAATTTAATTCCAGAGAAAATAAATAATACACTAGAAGGGTGTTTCTCTTTTATCATGTCCATTCAATTAAGAAAGTATTTTCATTGTCTTTTACTGAAAAGAACTGTATTGTCTATCTTTGCTTAAGACAGCAATGAAACTTGAATTAGAGTTTATAACACCATATACAAAATAGAATTAAATTCATGTTACTCAGATTTAAACACAATTCCACAGGCTTCAGTTAATCAAGTGTCAGGGCTTTCCTAATATAGTGACTTTATTACTGGCTGATTAATATGTAACATACAAATAACAAATTAATGCAGATTTCCAAACATTCCAATTCTAGAACATAAGCTCAGAGGAGCGAAAAGGGCCAGAGAATAATATGCATAAATAGTTGGGTAGATAGACATAGATGTGGATTTCCAAAAATCATGTGTAGCTTCAGTACATTTTGAATTTTCAAGAATTAACTCAAATGTCTGGTTTTGACTAGGTAGCAAAACAGAGTAAGTCAAACATTTTTCTGTATTAATACAAAATTGGAAAACAAGCACTGTCTTGTCTATGAAGTTTTCCTTAATTTTTTGAGTTCAATTTTGTTCAATAAAAATTTACATATTGCTTATTATAATCCTAGAAGTTTTAGAAGCTCTGAACCCTACCCTCAGGTTGCTGAGTTAAGATATGAATGATAGAAAAATACAGGAAGCATCAATCTGGTAGGATTGGTAAATTATATAATTATCAAACATGATCTATCCAATAGGTATTCGGCACAAACTTAGACGTGAAAGGAAGCTTTTTGAAATAGATACTTTATAACTGATAATACTAACTCTGCACTCCTGTACCATTTCTCTAAACACAACCAGTATTACATACAAATCTAATATCTCTTGAACAATACAGATAATTGCTTTATCATGAGCAGAACAGAAATGTACTGACAAATGTCATCCTGTTTGTAGGAATTTAGCCAAATTGTCTACTTGATTCAAATTGTCTAAACTAAATCCATAAGTGAGAATATGGAGTTTGAAGTAAAGCACAGCTGGATTTGGAAACCGGTTCCCCTATTTTCTTTTCTCAAATTCCTCAGGTAAAGTGGTGACAAAACTAAAATCAATCTCAAAGATTTACTGTGAGACTTCTATGGGGCAATGTAGGTAAAATGCTAAGGACAATGCCAATGCAAGTATAGAGGCAATAAAGGGCAACTGTTATTAATAGCTTTTTCCAAAATCTATTGTCTCATTTATTTTCCATTCAAAAATCAGAAATCAAGAAAATAATTAATTAATGCAACTTGGTTTGGGGAGTTATTAAGGAGAAAATAACTTCATTATGCTTATTATGTTCTGATTTGCACAGATACATAAAAATGAGTTACTTGCAACAAAAGAAGCCCATATGTTTCAATTGCCCAGTGAGGATTATGACTCCATTAAAATTACCCACCATTAACATAATTCAGAAATCCAAATATTTCATTTGGTCTTACTGTCTGATGGCTTGGACCCCTGCTTCCTGCATGCTAAACCAACAAAGTTTTTGGGAGAGCTGTATGAACAAAACCACTGATCACTTGGGATAAAAAGGACATGCAAAGGAGACATTGAAGGAGAAACAGCTTTAAGGAGAAAACCATGGAAGCTGAGATCTGGAATCGAGACATCACCTTGGGCCAAGAAAGGAACCCCACCCATGTGTCCAGAGAGGGTGAGTTTGCCTG
>PVKH010000641.1:0-35763 GCA_004027955.1 Chaetophractus vellerosus
GGGCTATGATTTGTCATTTCTTTCTTTTTTTTTTTTTTTTTTAAAGATTTATTTATTTTATTACATATCTCCCCGCGGCTTTCCCCGCTTGTGGGCGGTCTCTGCGTCCATTCACGGCCGGCTTTCAGTTCGCAGGTGGCTGGCTGCGCTCCATCCGCGGGCGACCTGCCCTGCCCGTGGCGGCTCTTGCCATGTCCGTGGCAGCTTCTTGCCCTGCCCACGGCGGCTCCGGCCTGCCCATGGCGGCTTGCCATTCTCAAGGCGGTCTGCCCGCCAGGAGAGGTCCCCGGAATCGAACCCGGGGCCTCCCATGTGGTATGCCGGCGCCCTATCCACTGGGCTATCGAGCCGGCCCCATATTTGTCATTTCTTAATGTTGTTTTGCAGAACAGAGAAACCTCTCACATGAACTCATTCCTTCTGCTATAATGGATCCAAACACAGTGAGAGGAAATGCTAATGATATTTTCCTGTGTAGTTTTTTAAATGTGTTTGGTGGGTTTTATAACTTGGTGCTTTCTTTCCTTGAGCCACACCTGTATTAGAATACTTGTCAAATTTTATTAGGATGAGCAATTTACTGAAAAATGTTTCACTAACATATTTACAACTTAGTGGACAAGGAATGTGAGAAAGTGCCTAAGTCTGAAAAGTCTATTCTTGCAGCCTTTTTCACACAAAGTAACATTGGGGGGAGGGGGGGGTGTCTATGGAGCAAGATTATACCTGGCCTCCATCAAAATTAGTGTTTAATCAGGAATGTCTATTCTATACTGCTCATTGCAGAAAATTTTGAAAATCAGAAAAATAATAAGTTAAAGTCCCGTTACCCATAGATAACATCACTTGGTGATATTAACACTTGGCGTATTTTCTTTCAGCTTTTATTCTGTGTTTACCTTTCATGTATGAAATTTCATTTATTCTCAGATATGCTTTTTTTCACATTTATAGCTCTGAAATTTGGGACTTTTTTTACAATGGTAGGCTTTTCGTGGTTTAATTGGTAGAATTTTTTCTTGGAGGAACATCAAATAATGGTGCTTCTTACCATCAGTGGCATCTTATTTTTTTTTTTTTTAAGATTTATTTATTTTATTACAAATCTCCCCTCCCCCCCGCTGCGGTGACGCGCCGAGAGTGGACACTGCGCAGGCGCGGCTTTCCCCGCTTGTGGGCGGTCTCTGCGTCCGATCACGGCCGGCTTTCAATTCGCGGGTGGCTGGCTGCGCTCCATCCGCGGGCGACCTGCCCTGCCCATGGCGGCTTTTGCCTGTCCGTGGCAGCTTCTTGCCCTGCCCACGGCGGCTCTGGCCCACCCATGGTGGCTTGCCATTCTCAAGGCGGTCTGCCCGCTAGGAGAGGTCCCCGGGAATCGAACCCAGGGCCTCCCATGTGGTATGCCGGCGCCCTATCCACTGGGCTATCGAGCCAGCCCCAGTGGCATCTTATTTTGATGAAATACAGTATATATTTTATTTTTGACCACTTTGCATCTTGTTTCTTTCACCTAGCACTTAACCATATTCCCTATTAAAAATTTTTCAAAAACCTTTTAGAGGTTGCATACATCCTCGTATAAATATAGCACAATATATTTCATTGCTCCCCAATTGTTGGATCATTAAGTTTTTTTCTCTCCTTTTTCTTTTTTTTTTAATTTTTTAATTTTTTAAAAAAGATACTTAGATTACATAAATGTTAGCAAATATAGGGGTTCCCATATGCCACACCTCCTACACCTCCCACACCCTCCCACATAAACATCCTTCATTAGTCTGGCACATTAATTGCAATTGATAAACGCATCCTGGGGCTTTGCCATTAAACATGGACCGTAGTTCACGTTGTAGACCACACTCTCTCCCACACAGTTCTGCATGTTATATGATGGTATAAAATGGCCTATATCTGTCTTTGCAATGTCACTCAGGACAATTCACAAGTCCTGAAAAAACCCCTGTATTACAACTGCTTTTCCCTCTCCCTGCCCCTAGAGCCTCCAGTGGCCACTGGCTCCACATCAATGTTGTAATTTCTTCCATTGCTTGAATCACAATATGTCTAATAGTAGAATACCAGTAAGTCCACTGTAGTCCATAGCTCTTCCCCCCATCCTGAGGAGTCTGGGATGGTGATATCCAGTCCACCTCCAATTGAGAGGGGATTATATCCCATAGGGAAGATGGATGGGATTATCCTGCCTGCAGCTGCAGACTCTCTCCATTCCCTGGGATAGCCGTTGTCCGTCATCATCTCCCCACCAGTTGTCCTGGGTGAGTCCACTGAGCTGTAGCCTCCTTTTTTCTGTCTCTAATTCTACAACAAAAATCCTTGTACAGAAATTTTTATCTAGTCACTGTGTCTTCATTTTTTTAGCATATGTTCCTAGAAGTAAGATTACTGGGTCAATACATAACCTTTTTTTTTTTTTTGGATATATAATACCAGGTGGCTTTCCCAACAAGCATGTTCCACTTTACAAAGACAGCATAGTTTTTCAGAAGCTGTACTGCTCAGTGGAGAAGCCAACTCTTGGATATCTTGGCGTCCCACAACAGGGTGATGATCCTAAAGGGCCCATTTCTCTTTTTTGGTCCTTCATGTCTGATACTCACTTTCAGCAAAAAGTGGATGACTGTGAGCGCTGCCGGGAATTTTTCAACAAAGAAGGGCGTATAAAAGGCATCTGCTCAACCAAGGAGGTTTTAGATGAGGACACAGATGAAGAGAAAGAAATGCTGAAGAACCAGCTGAGAGAGATGGAACTCGAACTGGCACAAACCAAGCTCCAGTTGGTGGAAGCTGAGTGTAAGATACAGGTAATAGCCATGGGTTCTGGGCCCCCACCCTGATAAGCAAAATACTATCTCTGCTGTTGGTACAGTGGGACTCACACACATGTGGGCAAGATTCCTTATACGGTCTGAGCACCCCAGAAATCATCTTTATGATTTGGGATTTTCTTTCCTTTTAAAACTTTGACCATAATCCTCAATGGGTAGAAGCCCGGTACTTATTACCAATGGATTTTTAATCAGTATTTGGCCTGTCCTAAGGACTGGACTTTGTCATATTGAGAATTTTCCACAAAATTTGGAATCTTTGTGGTGGGCAGAAGGGCCCATGCTTTGAAGTCACAGCTGCATTGCCAAAACTTTTTGACTTTACATTAGTTATATAACCTCTGTGCTCAAATGCAGATTATGAGTCCCTATCTGATAAGGTTATTATGAGGAATAAAGAGAACACATGGAAAGGGCTCAGCACAGTGCCTCACTCCTAGCGAGGGCTTCATAAACATGAGCTTTTATATTCTAACTCCAATAACTTACTAGCTCTGTGACCTTGAGCCCATTAGTTAATTTAATTGAGCCTCCATCCCTGATGAAGAAATTGGGGCTATTTGGGTCATCCTTATACTCCTACCTTGCTAGTTTCATAAGCACCAACACTTGGCACAACATAGGCATTAAATGCTCTTTGTGGAAGGAACATAGTACAGGACTAAAGCATAGGGCCTGTGGTCTCCCTCATTCGCACACATTCACTGGGCATCTGCTCTTTGCCAGGCCCTGTTCTAGGTGCTGGGACTGCAAAGCTAAGACATGGCTTGTGTGACTGTCCAGGACAATCAGGAAAGGCATCACCAAGGTAGCAGTATCTGAGCTGTGATCAAAGGCTGAACAGGGGTTTGCCAGCTGCAGAAGAGAAAGAACAGTGAGCATTCCAGGCGGAGGGAGTGGCATGTTCAGCAGCACAAAGGGATGGAAGGGCCTGCCCTGTTAGGGAACATCAGTAAATTCTTTCCATGCAGGGGTGGAGGTGGGTACTAAGGCTGGAAAGAGTAGGTGGGTCCAGAATGTGAAAGGTTTTTATTGGAAATTAATGATACAGTCAGAGCTAGAGCATTTGCTACCTGTCCGGTGTACAGTGGGTGGATAGGAGAGGGAGATGCTAAATTAGGAAGCTGTTTTAATAAATAGACTAGGCAAGAAATGAGGAGGCCTTCACTAGGAAAGGTCCCAAATCTTTAGGCTTTCCACCAGACCTTTCTATGCCAATTTGAGATTGGGGGAATTTCCAGAGGCCTCTCAAGAGTAAATAGACTATGAATTCTTGCCTTGGCTCACCTATGGGGAGGCAGTGTCATTGGCATGAGAAGCCAGCATTCTCATGTGCATTGTTCCTCTTGCAGGACTTGGAGCACCATTTAGGCCTTGCCCTCAATGAGGTACAGGCAGCCAAGAAGACATGGTTTAACCGAACACTGAGCTCCATAAAGACGGCAACCGGGGTTCAGGGGAAAGAGACTTGCTGAGAGCATCTGCTGCCTCCAGACATCTTCAAAAACAAACAGAAGAAAACAAAAACAAAAAAAACACAACACCTTTTGTTGCCTTCTTTGGCCAGATGTGTGATTCTGTGACATGTCCCAGGACCAGAATGTACCTAAGTCAGATCCATAGAAGCATGTTGGTAGGTCCCTGCACCAGACCTCATGAAGTAGGCAGCCTCTGGGGCAGGGCTCTCCTAACTACTGATACTAACAGGCCTGATAGCTCAGCTGACAATCTGGACACTCCCAGAAAACACTCCTCAGTATGACCTTCTGGGCCTTTTTCTCAGTGTAGGATACCACTTTATGTAGCCCAAAGGCTGAGTTTACATTATCAGAGTTTGGGGATCCTTTGGTCTGTTGGATTTTTTTTTAACCTTTAATCTTTTATATATATGTAGGGGGAAGCTGGGTATCAGTAACTCAAATGGCATCAGCAGAGGGTCCCCCAGATAGACATGGAGAAGCACTTTGTTTTAAATAGGAGGGTTTCATGGTTGTAGCTGAAGCCACCTAGTCTTGTTAAACTATACAATGCACAGTTTTTGGTTTGGTATTCACATGTTTCTGATCAATTCTATGCAACTCTCATAGTTCATGTTGTTTTTTTAGCATTAGCTGCCAAAATGTACAGTGCTGGGTTGGGTGACTTGACTGTGAGACTGGATTAATCGTAACATGGACAAATCTTATTTTGCTTAATGTGTCATGTACACATACACACATACACACACACACACACACACACATCTTTTCCCAGTATACCCACTTGACAGTGTTTAAATCCCAGACTAGGACTGCTGATCTGCACAATTTAATTATGTCATTATTTGGGCACTTAATTTCACTCAAGATTTGTTGGGCTCTGCTCTCCTCCCTGTTGTCATGGGAGCTGAGAAAAGCTGCCTCACTCAAGTTTCCAAGTGTTTTTGCACAGCAGGTCATACATGTGAGAAAGACACTGAGCTGTCTGTGTGTGTTGGTGTAAATGTGCATACATATAGGATGCACATACCAAGAGGCCACTGTCCTCCTGGTCTGTGTCCCCTCCCTGCCTGCCCAGTCCCTTCTGTTCTGTCTGTGCCTCTGGGCCTGCCCCAGAGTATGGCTGGGTGTGGCTCTTACTGTTCAGATGGGTTGCAAGTTCTCACTTCAAAGCCCCTTTTTTAAAAAGAAAAAAATTTTTTGACTTTTATTTATATAGCGATATGCTCACTTACACTGTCTCGCAGATAATTGTGTTCTCTGCGTGCAGTGTGGAGGTAGCTGGTTATAAGAGGCACTGGTTTGTATATAAAGACACTTGAGTTCTTTTGTATCTCTTTTCTTGTTGGCTGTACTAACGCTTCCTGAGGTCATCTATGATAAGGGAGGTAACAAGTGGCAACCCTCTCCCCCAATCTATCCCCTCTGCTGCTTTCTGTGTCTTTCTTGTTCAGTTACCAAAACAGCTATAAGCCCATCTAATACTAGGTGTGTGGACATTGTGCTAGGGTAGCTTCAGTGTGTCAACTTTATGAATTGAAATATAAACCAGTAAAATTGTATTACTATTTCTTTTGTTGGTTTTATTTTAACAAGCATATTCATTAAATATTTTTGGTACAAACAGTGTTTGCTTTGTAAAAACTAGTTTTATCATGACGTGCTCCTTTCCCCACCCTTTTCCCCCCTCTCTCCCACACATACAAGCAGAATCAGAAGACCACCCCTTGGTACTGTCAGAGAAGTCTGTGTATACTCCGGCAGTGCCTCGCCACTCAGACACTGTGCCAGAACATGTGGAACAAGAGAAGACTCAGGTTTTTGTCCTTTGGGAGACTGATAGCTACATGTTAATTATGAGCATTGCCCCTCTCTTAGAAATAAAATGCTGTGATAAAGGGTGAGACAATGTTTTTGTGTTTGCAGTTTAGGGAAGTCTTATAGGAGGTAAGCGTTGGTTAGGCCTTGAAAGACAAAAGCCTCACCAGACAGAGATGGGGGAGGAAATTCCAGGCCAAAATGTGAATGTGGAGAAATAGCTGCAATACAGAAAGGCAGTCAGAAGTACCCAAGAGCCCAGTTGTGCTCTGCTAAGAGTTTTAGGAAAAGTGGCAGCATGGGCAGATAAATCCTTTAGAAAGCAGTCTACTCAGTGGTGGTCCTCCCATGTTGCTGCACCCTAGGAATGGGGCTCCTAGGCCCTCTGCTGCCCTTTTCTTTCCCACCTTCTCTTCTGTGCAGCAGAAGGAAGAGTGATGTTTCCCTAACCATCCAGTCTCTACCCATGCCCAGCCCTTGAATGAAAACAGGCCAAGATGCAGACCACTGGCTTCATTTCATGTCTGCAGGAAGAAGGAAAGATTCTAAGTGGAGAAGGGCCCCTGTCTTCTCCCACACAGGCTGGAGGGCATATTTTTGGGATCCACACTCAGGATAGCAAGGGCAAGAGTCCAGAAGGGCCAGCTGTTCAAGGCCATTCCAATTCTGAGAGTCCCTGTATTCAGGAGTATAGGGACTCAGCAGAAATCCTCTTCCCTGCTGTTGTACCCTGGCACATAGGCCTAAAATTACTCTTATAAGGCCGTGCTCTCAGGGAGGTCCCTTGGTGACGTTGAGACCAAGATTGAGAGTAATAATTAAAACACTGTAGGGTAAGTGCTGTAACTGGTTTATAGGATCCTGTGGGAACAGGAAACTTATGTGTCATCACAAGGGCAACGAAGTGGTAGGGACACCACTGATTTGCACTGACAACTAGGTGATTTACTAGGTAGAGAAGCAGAAGGGGACAGTATTCTGAATGGAAGAAATGGTAGTTTGTTACAGTGATGTACATGAGTAGGGATAATCAGACTGGAGCCATGCCAAGGAGTCTGAAGGCAATGGGAAACCACTGGAGAGTTTTGAGCCAATTTGCATTTTGGGAAGTTCCCTGTTGATCCTTTAGGAAGAAAGATTGGGAAGAGGAGCAACAACTAGGGTTTGAGCAGAGGTGATAGCAAACAAGACAGAGTGAGAAGGGGGCCAGATTTGAGAAAAACTGGAGAATCAACCCAACTTGGTGAAAAGGAAAGCATGCCAGGAAAACCAACTGAGCACTGGGTAGATGGATTTGAGGCAATCTGGGGCATACAGGTTGGAGATACCCAGGCTCCAAAGAAGCTCAGCAGTTGTGTGGGCAAGAGGGTTTATAAATCTTGACACCATTCTCTGGGTAATTCTCTGCTGTGGGGGACTGTCCTGTGCCATGTAGCTGTTTAGCAGCAGCATCCCTGGCCTCTTCCCACTAGATGCAGTAGCACAAACAGCCATTCTTCCCTGCCCCCGGTTGTCACTATCAAAAACGTCTACAGATATTGCTGAACATTTCCTAGAGGGCAAAATTGCCCCTTGGTTGAAAAGCACTGCTCTACCATGAAGCTGTGCGAGTGGATGAGATTGTCCAGGGGCTGTACACATGGAGGGCTAGATGCTGAGGAGTCAAGGGAGAGAGGACACAGAATGTAGTACTAATGATGTGGATGTACAGAGAAGAGTATGAGCAAGCCCTCAACCTTGGGTAAGGACAGGACTACAGAAGGCTCACTGGATTTGGCAATTAGAGGGTTGCAGTGACTTGCTGAGAGCATAAGTTTATGAGATGCAGTGGGGAAGCCAGATTGCAGGGGGTTGAGGAGTGGGAGGTGAGGGAGCAATTGTAGTTTTGGTTTTTTTCTTTTTTTAAAGATTTTTTTTTTTCACCCCGTTGTGGTGACATGCCGAGTCAGCTTCACCGGTGAGCGGTGGCTTTGCCTACTCGCGGGCGGCTCCACTCTGCTCACAGGCGGCTCTGCTCTGCTCTGCCCATGGTGGCTTTGCCCTGCCCGTGGTGGCTTTTGCCCTGCCCATGGCGGCTCTGCTCCGCCCACAGCGGCTTTTGCCTTCTCAAGCGGTATGCCTGCCCGGAGAGGCCCCGGGGACTGAACCCATGGCCTCCCATGTGGTAAACCGGCACCCTATCCACTAAGCTATACAGCCGGCCCCAGCAACTGTAGTTTTAAAGAAGTCTTTCTGTGAAGGGAAGTGGGGAAAGAAGGTGGGTGGTTGGCGGGAACTGCAGTAGGGAAAAGAGCAAAGAGCATGAGGCCTGGCATTGAGACACCCAGATTCCAAATCTGTGACCTTGGATGCATTTCTTCCCTGACAACTCTGAGTTGTTCACAAGGGCAGTGGAAATGTATGACAGGCTGAGAGGACTGTCTAGCAGGTCCTGCTGCAGCCTGTACTCATCTCCTCCAGTCTTGCTAATAATTCTCAAGGGGAAGGTAGCAGCTCCAAGTGAAAGGCAGGAGCAATCTGGCTCAAAGTCTTCCCAGGACTGCTAGAATCTGTTCTGAATCCCATGTCCCATGACAGAGGATAAACCACAATGAGACAAGGAAAGAAAAATCCACGTGAGCTAAATAAAAAGCCCAGACTACCACTTGCAGCTCAGGAACTGACCAACAGTTGTGAAGAATAGAGCCTACGCAGAGAGGAGTGCAGTAGGTGACATGGCCACTCCTGGCCTGGGAGAGTCAATTCACCTTTCAGAGCCTATACCTCGTTCAGTCTGGTGACTGTTTAAGGGATTATAGTGCCTCACTTGCTCAGAGATATGCCTGTTTCTGAAACAATTGAAATCCTCTTCTAAGATTCGTTTGGGGATGATGAGAGAACAGGGGAGATGAAGACAGACTTGAGGACTGGAACCAGACAGATTGAGTGAGATGCTTGCTCCTAGAACAAAAGGACTTAGCACTGAGTTCTCTGCCCTCCCCCCATTTTATAGGTGAAGAAATTAGGGCCCAAAGAAAGGATCCCGAATGGCCCAGGCCACTCAGCTGGATGTTAACTCAGACCCCTGAGTCCCAGTAACCAGCTGGGCTCCTGCTTTAAAATAACCTTGTGGTTATGTTTCATTACAAAACAGCACACACGGGAACCCAGGGCCCAAAGACCCTGGATTCAGAGCCAGGCCATGAGCTATGGATGCCTCACTTGAGAAAGCCACTTAACCTCTCCAACAACTTCCCCTTACTTAGGCAGTGGGTTCAATGCCTAGCTCATAAGAGGTTCCCAAGCTACGTTAAGCTCCTCATGCATTCTTTCCAGACAATCATTAGAGAACTATTAGTTAAGTGATGTTATTCCCAGGTTCAAAAATAAAGGTGAAAGCCTTGCCCATGAGTGCACGTCTGGGATTTCCTTCTTATCTACCACATATCACCACGTCCACTTTCTCTTTTAAGGTCTCAAGAACAGGAAAAACAACGCTCCCTTCCTCAACTCCCCCAAGTTCCTACTCAACAAGCGGTCCTGTGGGTTAAGCCCTGTGCCATCTGTGGACAAGAAAGCCTGTCCCCCTCTCCCCTCAAGTTGAGAAAGACAAACCAAACCTGTGCACAAGGTTTGGGAGCAGGGCACAGCAGCAGGCCTGGCCAGCTCTTCCATCATTCAATTTCTAGGGTGGCTGTGAATCCAAAATGACGGTGTGCAGGGAGAATGTGGGGCCCCGAGGTATAAAGTGAGGCCAAAACACCCACTGCCTCTGTCCCCACAGCTCTTCACTTACCTGGAGGGCAACAGCAGCAGGCCCTGCCTGACCTGGCTCCCTCTAGGGCCACCTTCCCAGACTGGCTGCATCTTCTTTACCTTAGTCATCTGGGTGGGCTGAGACCCCACTGTGGTCTCAGGCTCTTCAGGTTACAAGAGCAGCTTCAGCTTAGGGACCTTACAGGGTGCAGCACGAGCAGGAGGAAGAGCTTCAGCTTTGGATTCA
This sequence comes from Chaetophractus vellerosus, assembly GCA_004027955.1. NCBI lineage: Eukaryota > Metazoa > Chordata > Mammalia > Cingulata > Chlamyphoridae > Chaetophractus > Chaetophractus vellerosus. The sequence continues at coordinate 10,125 of PVKH010000641.1, forward strand.
AATTTCTGCTGCCACTGAGCTGCTCTATGCCCTTGGGCAAATCATTTTATCTCTGTGCCTTAATTTTCTTATCCGTAAGTGGGCCAATGCTAACCCTTGGAAAGGGGGATGGGGATTGAGAGAGATGTGCGGGAAAGGCACCGTTAAGTTCTAAGGTTTAGGATTGAGCATTCACTCAGCATTTATAACTCACCGTGTCAGGCTGTCAGGGTTAAAGTTAGATGTTGAGTAAACTTCTACCAGTAGCAGAAAACCATGAGAGTTTTAAGGACCACAAACAAGAATATGAATTAGGCCCTGGCTCCACCACCCGAACCACTGGCCATTATCAGGAGCCATGCTGCTCCCTTCAAGCTTTCTCAGTCCCTCATCCCTTTGCATGAAGGAAAGTCCCATGACAATGGACTGAGCTGCAAAGTCATAATGGCCAGGAAGGTGGGGGTGGGGTGGCTGCACTTGAATCTTTCATCAAATTCAGATCCTTCCTTAACCAGAGTGAGTCCTACACAGAATAGTTCAGGCTATTGCTGTTTTAAAACAGAAGCTTTTATTTTTATTCATCCAAATGGGGAAAATGCAACACGTCAGGGCATTACAAACAAACTGCAGCAGCCAGACAAGAGGGACAAGAGGGTCGGTCTATGGCAGAGTCCAACATACTCAGTGCAGAGAAGCCACAGTGTGGGCGCTGCCTGCGGAGGTCAGGGCAGCAGTGTCCCTTTGGATGAAGGCCAGACATCCCTGGGCGAGGAACTGGTGACAGTCCACACATGAAGGTGGTGGCGGCGGCGGCTGCTGCTGCTGCTGCTGCTTCAACAACGTTGGAGGTTTAAAGTTCAGAGTCCTACATGTAATCATTGCCCCAGAGAGGAAGGACAATCCATGGTGGTTGCGTTTTTCCAATTTATTTGGTAATTAATACACAACAAAGTTATTGCCAAGGACTTTGCACTGTAAAGTTTTACTATTGACACTCATATATTCAGAAAAACACAGTAAATAGATAGGTATTTTTAATAGATTTCTAAAATCTAACCTGACCATTACCAGACTAGATTGAGTTACAGCCAGGAGTCCAATGTCATGTGTGTAACCGTGCAGGAGAAAAAGGTTTTCTACCCACAACCAGACTCAACTTTCTCTGAGCCTCTTGAATCTCCCATCCTGGGGCTAAGGAAGATCTATGGCTGAGCTGGGCTACCTCACTCCTTAGTGAGGAAGCCCCTTCTTGAACTACTCAGGGCTTCAGGTCTAGACTGGCTGACCCCTACTCTCCATCCCAAACAATGAGTTCTGCTGGGAGAAGCGAGTCTTATGGGTCCTTCTCCATGAACACCACAAAGCAAGTAAACCAGGGTGAATCGGCTTGACTCGGTGGCACTAACAGGCTAAGCCAGGCTCCAGACCATCCCTACCCTGCCAAGAGCACCTTTGAGAGCAGACCCATCAACCTTACCATTCCCAGAAGTGCCTTTGCTTTAATTATAGCTACCTCAGGAGACCTGTCTTCTCTTGAGGATGTAACTGGGCTTTGACCAGCCACTTAATAGAGACCAAAGATTCAGTACAACAGGCCAGACCTAGGGGTAGGGGTGGGGGCAGGGTGAAAGGAAGGCCTGACTTTAAAGATGCTTTGGGGAAAACAGGATAAATGCTACTGAAGGCTAAAGTACATGAAGTCTGTCCAAAGAAGGAAGCTCCTAACTCTCTAGAAGAAGATAAGCAGGGCAAAGGCAGGGGGAGTCTTGCCTAGACCAAGCATTCACTTTGCCTCCTCCAACCCTGGTGTGGTAGAAAAGAAGTCCAGCTGGAAGCTGGAGGCATAGCTTGCAAGACACAAAGTCGGGCCCCTAGTTAAGGGCTTCAGGATGCCTGCAATTTGGTTCCCCATCTTAGTTTCTAAAAATAGGCCTTCCTCTACAGGAAAGGTAATCATAAATGGTAACTAAGCCACCTCCCACATGGCCACTACAGGTCCCATTTCTGAAAAATCCCCATATTAAATAAGCAGGGGAAAAGCACTCAGTACCCCCTCCCTGAAATGAGATTGTAGAATGAACCCTGCCTGACAGGGAGGGCAGTCTAAACAAGAAGTGAGACCATGGTTAGAGGAAGGGATGCAATGAATTTCTGGCATAATATCAGGCGAAAGAAGAGGTATCTTTGGAACCAGGTCTTTCCTGGCTAACTTCCAATTCATACCTCATGCAAGGGCTGTCATCACTACTTCAGGGGTCAAGGCTGCAGCCTGAAAGAGCCAGTGAGATGAGATACACAAGGAGGCTTAGAAAGTTCCATGAGTGTGTAAAGGAAACAAGTGTATCAGGACCGATGTGTCTTAACTCTGAGCCGCCAGAATAGAAGCCTCCTCAAGCCCAGGAATGTTTGTGAGCAGGAGGAAGAGGGGAGAGCATAAACTACACAAAAGAGGGAGAAAGAAGCTAAAAACTTAAAATGCAACTTTCTAAATTACAAGTGGAGAGGGAAGTTCTTAAAAAGTCTTCCTAGACATGTGAAACTCCCATCCCTATCCTTGATTCATCTCCTTGAACAGTAAAGAAGGGAAAAAAAAAAAATCTGATTCCCAGAGCAGCAGGAAAATCAAAAGAGAATTTTCCAACCTTCTCTTTACCCAAACAGGAAAATGAGCAGGAGAGCCTGGCCTGGGCAGGGCCCTAGCTCTGTAAGTGACATCTGGTGGCCTGATAGACAAAAGCTTCCCTGTGAGGCTGGAGCCATGGCAGGACTTGGCTGCCTGATGAAAGGCCATCCCTGGCATATCTGAAGGGACAAACTCCACATTCTTTACCAAATCTCTATCTGTGACAGGTTCATGTTTGTCATTTCCCCTTCCCTAAACCCAGAAACAACTCCAGAAAATGAATGACGTGTTCCTTTTTAGAAGAGAAGTTACACACCTACTGTAGAGTCTGAGAGCCACCCCACACTCCCAGGAGAGACAAGCCCAGTTGGTAAAATCCAAGAGATGTACACCTCCCTCCACCAAGAGGAGGAGCCTGACCCAGACAAGCTTAAAGACAGCAGCCACACAACTTCTCAATGATCCTTTTTCCTTCTATAACCTTCACCTGATTCTCAGAGATTAGAAAACAACCTCAATGAGAGCAAGCAGCACCCAATTCCCTAAGTTTATAGTGGTTTCCTGCACACCCACTCACCACCATGAGTCTTCCTCCCACTGGACAACTGCTCCCCTAGGACTGGTGGGAGTCACCAGCTGGGCACACCTCCCAGGGCTCTCCCCATACCTGTTCCAACTCACCTCCTGACTCAGTACCCAGAGGACAAGAAGCCTCCACGAGCCAGGTGGAAGCTGATTCACAGTGCTGAGCTACTAACCCTACTCCTACCTCCTGTCAGCATCATGTGACTGTAAGAACTGCATTGGGGAGAGCCAAGGGTGGAGTCTGGTGTCACCATTTCCCAGCTGTGTGATCTTGGACAAGTGCCTTCCCTTCTCTGAGCTGCACGGGCTCTTCACTTCCTCCCACAGGGCTGCTGGGGATTAAATGAAATGGTATCTGTGCAGGTACCTGTATGCCTTCTTTCTCCAGGCCCGCCCGGTCCTGCCATGACACCCACTGTGCTCCTGACACTGCACATGAAGCACCCACTCCTGGCTTGTGTTCATGATAAAGGAAAATGGCATCTAGCACCATCCCTAGCAACTCACAGATGCTCCCTTCAACCTGCCTGGGGTTTCTCTGAGGAAAAGGATCTTTGAAGAATATAAAGCACTATATACACTTATGGGGTTGTTTGTTGTTGACCCAACTATGCTGAGCCCACTGTAGGTCGGGCATCATGCCTGACCTAACCTCAGTCTCCCAACAGAAGGCCCAGCCCAGAGCCATTTTTGATGCACTGGAGCAGCATTTGTGCTTCTACCAGTTATGCACATGCATCTTGCCTTAGTAGTTCAGAGGCTTCTGAAGGCCTTCCCTGTTAGCTGCACCCAGACACATGTAGAGAGGAAGAAAATGCAGGCACCACCATTTTCTCAGACACCCCCTAAACAGTAGACTAGGAGAAGTGGTTTACAGGCCCCCAGTCTCCCTGATGGGCACTGTTGTACCCTGACCCAGGGCTGGGTACCATCAGGCCTGCTCCTCCCACTCAGCCCAGGAACAGAGCCAGGCCTGTAAAGTTTCCATCCCTGCTTCTGCACCCCCTCTGCTGCAGCCCTGTCAGCCTCCTTCATTTCTCACCTGGCCATTCACAACAGCCTATTCCTCACAAGCTTGCTGCCTCTAGTCTTTCCCCATCACTTGATCAAATTGATCCTCTAGAATTCTCCCACCATTGTAGACATCAGTAATAAGTAAAGGGCACAGCACCCAGGGTCTTTCGCAATGTGGCCTCAAACTACACAGTTTCATCTCTTGCCACTTCACCCATCCAAAGACCTCCCAGGCCCCGCTAACAAGGAACTTCATGTTGTCCCAAGTAGGCCATACTCTTTTGATGCATATTGTGTTCCCCCTTCCTGGAATGACCCTTCCTGCTCCCCTGCTGGGCAAACTCCTAGCCATTTGGATGTCTGTCTCAATGGTAAGCCTCTGCGACTTCTAACCAGAGCTTCTATTTATAACTCTTTGTAAATTACTCAGTCCTAAGCACTTCTCAGTTCCTGCAAATAACTGCCTCTTCATAGGCCTGGCTCCTCTCCCTGGACTGAGTGGCAGACTTGGGAATGGACCAGCAAGCACCCAGCCCTGGGCCAGGGAATAACATCCCTATCAGGGAGGAAGGAACCTGCCAAAGTGTTTCCCCCAACCACAGAAGATAGCTCTTATTCTGTTTAAATCCCCTGAGCATCTTCCTCTCCATTCCTGTGCACTGTCTCCATCTTCACCTACTACTCAGTTGACTAAGCTTTAAATCTTGACGTTTTCTCCAACTGTTCCTTCTTTCCCAACATGGAACTTCATAAAAAGTAGTAGGGACAGTGAATGTTTTCTCAATAAATCTATATACCTAAGAAGGGAGAAGTGGTCTTGGCACTGTCACCAATTACATCATAAAACTGACATCCCATGAAGCAATTCCCTCTACAGTATCAAAACGACTGGTTTCTTGCTTGAACAATTCTGGTGGATCTTACTTCTTAACCCACCTACTTCCCTCCAATGCAGCCCAGTCTATTATCACAGGAGGCAGAGTGTAGCTCAAATTGCCCAACTGGCTTCCCATAACTATGCTCTATCCTCCAGGAGCCACATACAACAAATAAACAAATCCCTTAAAGTAGCTGATGGAAGTGTCCATGTTCTCCACATGTTCTTCCCTTTGCTGGTCTCAAAAATCTCATTTCAAGGTGCTTTCAGCTTTCCTGAGATCCTCAAGTGCCAACCTCCACAGGCTTTTCATCTCCTGATGATGCCCACCATCAATCCTTTACTGAAGCCTCCAAGGGCATGAGAGATTTCAGAAAGCTGAGTTAACCTCTCAGAGGTGAGTCCATCTATATGATGGAAGGCTCCAACAAGATCCCAGGCATCAAAGCACTCTAGAAAGTCAATCTTTGGGGGTGATCCCGCCCCCCTTTGGTTAAATTACATTTTGAAGGCCCAGCCAGGAACAGACAACCAAAATGTTGGTAAGGCTAAACATAAAAAGCAAACTTCCAACAACATCCCCTCCTTCTAAGCCCCGAGTAACTCTTCAAATGGCAATTGCTAAATTTGCACTTTATCACAGCGTTCAGTTATAGTACAAACAAGAAGGTTTGTGAACACTGAGCAACTGTGCAGCTGGCAAAAAAACATGGTGGCTGGCCCAAGGCTGCCCAACTGGACACCCTGCCCAGAAGCATGCAAACAATCAGTTCTTCCAAAGGAACCAGAAAAGAATGAGCCAGGAAAGTCTCATTGGGGGCAGGGAAACTGGGGAATAGGAAGAGTTAGGTTGGTCTGTTTGTTCTGTTTCAAGCCCCAGGATAAATCCCGTAAGTCTGAAAGAAAAGTGAGCAGAATGCATCATAGAAGAAACTGTTTCCAAATGGTTCTGGAAAATAGAATGATATCAGTCTACAATAGTAATTCAAATCACTAGTATTGAACATAGCACTATCAGAATGTGTGGGCTCTGCCACTTCCTACCTGTACAATTTTGGGCAAGTCACTTTATCTAAGCCTCCATTTTCCCCATCTGTAAAGAGAGAATATTTCTAGAACCCACTGTTGTTTTAGAGTTGAACTAACCCTAAGAAGGGCTCTGTCAATTCTAAAAACAGTATAAGAGATGTTATGTCTTCTGTGTGGTTTAAAACCTCACTAAGAGTCACAATGTTTTGCCACAAACAAGGTGGGTGGTTTGGAAAAGTCTCTGGACTCCAATTTCCTTGTCTGTAGAGTAGACCTAACAATCCATGCATTGCTACTTTTCAAAGATTCTATGGATAGGGTAGGAGATGAAGTAATAAATGGGAAAGGGTTTTGCAAAGTGCTGTGTTCTACAAATGTCATTCTCCCTCACACACACGTCTGTGCTCTAGAATCCAAATAACCTGGGTTTAAAAGAAGTGTCTTTGTTCCTGCTCCTCTCCAGGATTAAGAAAGGTTGGTCAGAAAAATTGCAGACTGTCAGGGAAGATGATGACTTGGGGTGGGTGAGGAATATCTTGCCCTGAAAAGGATTCCGTAATCCATCCTCATACCCACCGGCTCCTAAGCAGAGAGCCAGTTGGCATTAATTAGCAAAGGAGCTGGCAAAGTGGTTTGTGGCAGTGAGATAATCAGACAAGTTCAGTAGACATGGCAGCAATTCTGAGACCCCAAATCCATCCAAGCCAGGGCTCACCACGCGTGGGGGCAGACCTAGAGAGAAGACCAACTACTAGGGGAAATTCCTAGCAATCAGAATAGGCCTCTGCAAACTGCCACCTCCCCCATCCCCACCCCCATCCCCACCTTAGCACTTACCCACGGAAAAACTTCCTATACTTAACACTCCAAACCTGGGCTGCTGTCCCCTTCGTGCCCCACCCCTTATTTTTATTTTTTATTTTTTTTGTACTCAATAGCCTTCAGAGTCTGGCTCAAATCTTTTTAGACATCCCCAGCATCTATCTCAGGCTGGGTAGGAAGCAGGCACTCAGAAAACATTAGCTAAATGAAAACATGTACCTTGGTTTCTCATTGATATTCAAGCAGAAAAACAAGCTTCAAATACAAAACAAAAACAAAAACACCTTCCTTTGTTTATAAAAGCCTTCTAGTCTATCTTTATGTTTGTTGATTCAACCTTTTCCTATCAGTCTAAAGGAAAATATCACAATCCTTAGGGCAGGATATTTGGTCTGGAATGACCTCAAGTCAGAAGGCCTAGCTTCTAGCACACTGTCAAGGATATGGCCTTTGAGCCTGTGAGCCAGGGACACAGGAATTCTGATCTGATTCCTGCCAGAGCCAGAATATACTGTGGCAGTCCTGCCTGAGGCCTCTGGCTGGTGTTCAGGCCATTCTTAGAACTCCTACTGACCCATTTGGCCTTGCCCCACTGCCTACATACTGCTTCCCTGTTGCCTGATGTGTTCCTCACCTTCATTTTCAGCCTTTTAATCCACAGCCATGGTGTAACAGAAAGAGACTTTGGTGTTGAACTGAGCTGGGTTTCATTCCTGGATTTAACACTCAATTTTTCCATCTGTAAAACAGATGATAATACCACCTCCAAGAAAGTTATTTTGAGAATTAAATCAGAAGAATGCCCAACTGCCAGGCATACGAGAGATAACCAATTTCAGCATCTTTCTTTCCTCTCTTTTCTTTCTCCCTTTCCTGCTTATTAAATCTACTGCTGCCCATGGCCCAAAATGACCTAAACTGAGGCTACTATTAATTACCTGGGGTATTCAGCTGACACTTTAATGCAGAGAGGCCATTAGGCCGAAGTGTTCAAAGAAATCAAGTTAAGAAAAGCTAAAAGCAGAGAGAGACTGGGCTCCCAGGAATTGCTGAGAGAATGTCCTAACAGCAGCCAGGCTAATCCCGTTAATGCCTGCTGACCATCCAGCAGCAAAGATGGCTCTGGAACCATCTATCTCCACCTAGTGTGTACAATTCAGGTGTGCTTAAGTTGGCTGCAAAGATGGAGGCAATCTTCCCTCTACCCACCAGCACAGGCAGCACAGTTTGCAGAAATGGAAACTTCTGCCAAGAAAGGCCAAGGCTCTCCTTAGAATGATCAAGCAATTAAGAGGGTAACAACTGATTGATCAAGGAAAAAACAAAACAAAACAAAACAGGCTCTCCTTCAACCTTGGCTGAAGGATCCAATAATTCCACCAAACAGCCATTGCTGGTAAGGAATGGGGTGACTTCTGCCAGGATTTTCATTATACAAATACCCTTTGGATTTAAGAAAAGTCTCTTGACAACAAAGCAAGTTTAACTCTTATTTGTCTTCTTAAAGGTAACACTCAGACCTTGACTACAGCAGTTTTTACAACCTTAAAGCCCATCAGAACTCAATCTATATTCCTCATTTAGCTCACCGCTTACCAAGAGACTGGGATACACCTAACCATCCTTCTTCAGAGGCTCCTGAAGTCTATCTAGACATATGGGAACCAGAAATGGACAGTAAACTATATGTCCTTTATTCAATTCAACTTTGTAAATTTCACCATCTACCCTTTTTTCCCTCTTGTTCAAAAGCAGCTGTCCAACTGTGTCTAGGTAGGTGGGTGGGTAGGTAGGTAGATGTTTTTTCTAAGGTTAATAGATAGACCAGAGGCCTCAATGTGGTGGTGAGTACAGATTTTTCCCCCCAAAGTGTTGAAGCAAACTGGAAGAAGCAAAGCCACAGGGAAGCTATTCAGAGAAGCATATAAGTCAATAGCCTTCGAAGAATGCCACACAGTCTCCTCCTTTCCTTTCTGTGGTTTATAACAACTTGCTTTCTACCTACCAATCACTGCTGACCCCGGACCATTGAGTTCTGGGATTAGTTGTAATCAAAAAACACTTTTTAAAAATTATTATTAGTGCATTGGCAGGAAACTTAGAATCAGCAGGTAGATGTTCTAAGCTCAGTCCTTTTGAAGTCCTAAGCACCCTGAAAACCCAAACCAAGTTCTTTACGATCCCCTGGCAGCAGACTAGCCAGTGATTTAACTACCATAGCAGCAGAAATGTGAGCTAAAATTTAGTTCAGCTTCAATCTGCAGCAACCTCACCATATCTTTGGTTTGTGTTTCTTGCCTAAACCCCAGAAGCTAGGAGTCTCTCCCAAAGCCTGGAAGCTGCCCAAACCAGACGGCACAAAGGAGCTAACACCCAAGTATGCCACACACCTGCTTCTCAACCAATTATGAGGACATCCTAGCCTCTCTCACATGCTTCCTTTCACCTCAACCAAGCATGGCAGGAATAGTCAATGCTTACTGGGTACATACTATGTGCCAGGTACTGTTTGAAGCACTTTACATGTATTAACTCATCTAATTCCTGAGCACCATGGGGATTTGCTGGAGGGAGAGAATTAACTGGGCCCAGATTCCCACATGGTTTCTAGTCCCTATTTCTGGCTGTGCTGTAAAGCTTACATAACCTAATTTGCATTATGGTGCTATTTTTAAAAATCTCCAAAGATCACTGCTTCAAGCATCAATGGAAGCTGTTGATGCCTAACTAAAAATAATAATGTGAGAAAGGATATCTATTCTTACAACTACTCAACTTGAATTCTTGACTTAAAACAGTTTTTCTGGAAGTTGCTATCACAAAATGTAAGGACTCATTCTTACATAAGAAGTACCATCTCTGGGCTCTGTAAATAATTGCTAGAGAGAAACATATCAGTATTGAAAGTCACCTCAGCAGTAGTTTCTTGGCTCTGTGGCTGTTATTCATTTACCACCCATCTCCCTTCCAGGCCTCCTAGTAAAGCTGAGAAATCTATGGTCACTAGATGGCATGGCATCTTACAGAGTATGCCAACAGAACTTTTCTTGTGCTGGATGATTTAGGAGGTATTCCCTCTCCCTCACCTCAGGAGGCACTGGCATAAGATGAATGCGAATTATAGGATGTTTTCCTATAATTTCCTATAGAGCAGATGTTTTCAGCTTAACCTGCTATTAATGTTCCTGGTATCAAATGGACCAGGGTAGGCCCTACATACCTAAGGCTCTGGATCGCTAGAAATTTACCTGCTGAGGAAATAAAAATCCCTACTTCTTTCCTTTAACACACTATTGAAGGTTTTTTCCCACTACAGTAATTAATAAAATCTAAGAAACAAGGAAATTATAGTGAATGACTGATTATAACAGTAAAATACCCCTCATCTGTCATTTAAAAAAAATGTGGTCAATGTTGAAATTAACCATTTTGTAAACTGCTATACCATAAAACTGCTTTGAAAGGACTGGGGTATTTTGTAACCCATTTCATTCAGTTCATTTTCTTGGATTGAGGTCCATAAACATAAACCAGAGTTGGTTTCAGGCTCTCAAAACTGCCAGGGAAATATTTTAAATGAGTGAATTTCCAAATGATGCCCATTTCAGTGAAGTCAAACGGCCCATAGTATTAAACAGGAAAAAAATGATTAGCCTTTGCCCCTGCTAATGCGCTCTCTCCCAAACCAGGATATTTAATTTAGGCTCAATTCCACCAACAAGCCTGTTTCCCTGACACCCAGGAAAGGACCTGGCACATAACAAGCACTCAGCTGCTTGAGCAGAACTGGACTGCACTTGGTACTAGTCAGCTATACCTCAAACAACCTTGTATAAATGCCAAAGCCATATTAAATATACAAAAAGTTTCTGTATGGGGGAAAAATTTTGTTCCAGCAACCTTCAAGTTAATAACAAAAAGAAAACTGCTACTTAGAAAACAAATATAAAACATAAAATTCATTTTAATCTCTACATATCAAATACAGCCTTAATACAGAATATCTAACACACATGAAATGCATTTAAGGGACACAAACTAAACAAAGCAAATCCTTATTAAAATATTTGGCCCGATGCTCACATCTTTTAAAATGAACTCCATGATGGTTCAAAAAGGTGGGAAATAAATCATCTAGCTACCTAACCTGGAAAAGACAGATGAACAGCCTTAATCTATTTGGTCTCTGCAAGCTAGGTATTCACCCTTCTGAGTCTTGCAAAAGTTGATTCTGGAAATAGTTAAATCCAGTCAATTATATATTTTTCCACAGTTACCTTAATATTTTGGTTTTTTTTTTTTCCCATTTTCTATTGCTTTTTTTTTTTATGGCTTCTTGCTGCTGTTGTAATGGGACATACAACACAGATCATAGATTTTCATTTCTCAGAAAAGTTTCTTTCCTTGAGAAATTGGCACTTTGATCCCCAGCTTGTGTAACAGCTACATATAAATGGGCCCCACCAGCACTGTTACCAATCTTGCTGCTTATGAAATTCTAGCACTTTGGCCAAAAGAGTGCCCTGATGTTAAAATCTTCTTAGGTGAACTGTTCCTACCACCTCATTCTTTATATTTAAACAGGTACATGTGTGTATCTAATTTACATACATGTTATACTGTTAAGTTTCTACACACATACTCACACTTAACCCAACAAAAGTAAAATGTCTCTCTTGAATAAAAAATAATCACACAAACGTTAAAACAAATGCTGAAAATAACTATTTTACATTTAGATCATAAAATTTTAAGGTAATGTGATGACATAAGACCCAAGAGATTAAATACATCATATATGATTGTCATATATGCATGTTGTGTCTAAATTGACTTTTAATTATTTTTCTCTTTAATCAGAAAATAAAAGAGCTTACCTTTTTATACTGAGATCACAGCTTACAGTCACTATATTTCAGCCTATTTTATACAAGTGATATGGCTATGAAGGTCCGAGGAGAACGAGAATAAAGTGAGATAAACGTGCTGAAAACTGCTTAAAAGTATTAACCTGAAATACACAGAGGGTCCAACACCAGTTTTAAAAATACATTAAGGAGGTATTCCCAGCTCTTCAATTAATAATGGTGACTGACTGATTCAAGATTTTCAAACATTCACCCAATTTTTTTTAAAAAGAAGGAAAGAAAAAAGGCTAATACCAGCGAACTCTATCAAGCGGTTTGTTCCCCAGGTTAACAATTTGAGACTGACTACAAACAACTTCAGGAACCACGTAAACCCAACTGCTTGCCTCACCCTACCATGCACTCATCTAGTCAGCATGAGGTATGTTGGAAATCTACGAGACCAATTACCTTGCACAAGAGACAGGGTGCTCCTGCAGCCTGAAGAAACACAGACTGCAAGCTACATCCCTGGCTGGGCGTCAGCCCCCATGCAGAGGATATGGCTTCAAGGAGGACCCCTGTCTCTGAAAAATTATAATAGCGCTAACTGACACAGTTAGGAATGTTTAACTATTCAATTCATGTGCTAAAAAAGTTTAAAAACTGTCAGAAGATAGTATAGCACACAGGCTAATTCGAAGTTCTATTCTGGTCTGTAAACTCCTGAGAAGAGGCTACGCTAAGAGGGGTTAAGTACAGATATTGCTAGGTTTCCAAAGGAAAAGTTTTAAAACAGACATCTTGGCTTTGAATAAAGTATTGCTCTTCTTTAAAATGCTCAGTCACTGCTTTCAAAAAGAAGGTATCAGAAAGGTATATCTGAAAGCTGGAAAGCCTCAGGGGGTCACATTGCTCTTAAGACCAAGATATTGAAATTGCCATTTCAAGCCAGACAACCTGATGGTTCTAGAAGTCAGAGAAGAAATCTTGAGGGCCCAAGTGAATAATAAATGGTGCGACGCTCAGAGGCTGGCAATAGGGGCTGTCAATGAAAAAACCACCTACAGTGGAGAAAAGAGCAGAGAAGCAAAACTTTGTTAATTTCGCACAATTTGGTGAAGCCAAGAGCTTCATTTATATTTCTCTGCTCTTTCAGCTGTAAGTGGAATTTTCATTACAAAATGGAGGGGTGGGAAGGGCGAAAGGGAGGGGGGACACTTAATTCATTACAGAATTTAAACAGTTGAACTTGCATGGTTACCACTTCTAACAAAGGACTGACAGCTCAATTATTTTAAGTAAAGCAGAGAAATGTAAAAGTTTGCAGCAACTGGGCAGGTTTACAACATGGTTAGTAACTTCCAACAAACAACAAAATTAAAAAAAAAAAAAAAAGACTTGGTAGAAACCATTTCAAATGACTGCCATCATGTTGGAAAACAGCACAGCTCCCTTTTTGCCATTATAGAGGGGTTCAGTTACAAAGCCGAGTCAGCTACTTCAAAAGAATTTGCTAAAGAGAAATCTCCAGAGAGATTCCAACTTGGAACACAAATTTTGAAGATCAATTTCAAGTAACAATACATGTGCAGCTGCCAATTAATATATTCCAAAAACAAAGAGGACATTGTAAATATTTAATTAATAAAAACTGGACACTATTAGCCATGCTTTTTCTTCTCAGTGATGGCTCTGTTTCATCCATAGGTCAGCAAAATGAATCAATGAAACATGAAATCTCCCAGCTGAAATGGGCCCTCTTGTTTGTGTCTAGTCACTAATGCACAGGATGAGAATGATAAGTTCACAGCTATTTCCAGCAAGTGATGAGGTTTTATTAAAGTATCACCCACCACTAATAAAGACAAAAGGTCAAGGAGCAGAAAAAACAAATTATTGGGTAATATACATTTGAGAAGTGACACATTTGTTTTAATTTGTTCATTTCACTTTCATTTAACGGTCCCAAAGAAATATGGTACATAAATTTGCCATATTTTTGTGAAGCCCATTCTCACTGATGAGTAGTGTTCAGCTCCTAAAAATGGAATTTAAGAGGGAAGAGGGAAGCTCATTCATGGTAAAAACAGACATTTGTAGGACACAATGACATTTAAACGTTGACATGGGCCCACACTGTTGACTTCATGGGGGTGAGTACCTTAATGAAACCATTACCTTCTAGTAACATTATAGGCTTTCCAAACAAGGTGAGAATGCAAGTGGAAGACTTAAGTCTGCACCCTTTACAGAACAGCACAATGTTACTGACTGATCATTTTTCACCAGCTTAATCAGGTATCTTAATAAATGCTGACCCATGGCTGAAACCTGTCACTTTTCACAGCAGCACTCAACAAGAACTGGGACAATTGAAGAGCAAGTTTTTATGGGGACCCTGTTGCTGCTTTAGATTCTGATGTAATTGAAGAGGAAAGGAGACCCATCAAGGAATCCCAGAAAAATCACTAATCTTCTATCTGCATGAAAAAAGCCAGGGAGTGAACACAGTATCTTACAGAGTGAAGAAGGCCACAAGAACAGAGAGGGTGATTGATCGATTAATTTATTATTTTTTAAAACTTGGAAATTCAGAAACTAAAGTAATCACATTCCTCCTTCCCCATCTCTGGGTAGTGCCATCATTTTAATAAGCAATGCTCTGAAAACAGAATATAACCTTTATTATGGGGATGCCCTTGTACAACAGGAGTACAGAGGGCTTACAAAGTAAGTATACTGGCTCAAACTAACAATCACCCTTGCTTTGTTTTAGCAGTTTGCTTACAAATGAATGGGTTTCTAGGACTAAGTTATTATTAGTTTTCAACTCCTTGTAATTTGATACCAAAACATATAAAAAATAATAAGCTAAAACAATATTCAAACCCATATTTTATTAGCTTTAATTACACACTTCAATATTTACAAAGTTAAAGTTTAAATGAAAAGTCTCTATTGTATTAAAAAAAAATAACTACAGCCCGAATTAAAGTGCCCTGGGCAAATACATCTCAATCAGCTAAGAATCAGTGACTGCATCAGGAACCAGGCAGTACTCTGTGTTACAACAAAGCAGTTTATTTGTGATCAGTGTTTGAGACTCTATACATCCTTCACAAATTTAACTTTACATAATCTGATACTTCTCTTAAAACTTAAGCTCTGAACTGCTAGACTTTTATTTCCTTAGAACAGAAGGGCTGGTATAAGTAATTTTCCGGAAATGAGGTACCGTTTCACAGAACTGGTTTCTTTTTTTGTTTTCAAGTTTTAGAGAACTAAATTTGCATTTGTCAAAATCAAAAAGTAGGAAAGATGTTCTTTACAAATAATTTTGATCAAGTGTGTGTTCAAAGAAAGCAGGATAAAAAGGCTTTTTTCTCTAACATTCTGTATTGTACTGTATTGTTGTTCAATAGGAATTAGCTTCTGTCATTGGCTAAAAGAAAGAGTAGTGGGGAACAGGATATGTTGGGAATTTCATAACGGGTAACAGAACCATTCTCTTGGGTAAACCTACAGAGAAAAGAAACGGAGAGGACTCCAAATAAGTTCAATAATCCAATAAAAATTTCAGGTAAAGAAAATCTTACAGTAATTATCATTAACCTTTTCCAGATTAGTCAGTCAACATGTACCATTTTGGAAGAGGCCCACAAATCTTTCACAGATCTCCTATTTTGAAATTGCTCATAATATGTTAATAAATAAGTGCCCCTCAAAATGAAGATGGCTACATCACTGGAAGAATGATAATCAGAAAGCAATTTCATTTGAGTGACCTGCCAGGAATACTAAAGATTAAAAACAATGCTATTGGATTAATATTCTGAAGTAACTCTAGAAATCCATACTGGTTCTCAATTTGGCACATCACATATTACAGGAGAAAAAGGACTGTCAAGATTCAAAGCACAGTTTTATTACTGTGTAGGCCTCAGCTTCCCAGAAGAAATACAGCTCCAACTGGAGCTATAACCAGGAGTGCATCTTCTTAATGGCTATTGCCAATATTGGCATGGCAAATCTGGAAAGATTAATTACTTTCCTAATTTCATAATTAATACGTTCTTGTGGCCTCACAAACTTCTGCATACTCAAGCATGATTTGAAATCTGCTCCTATTTCTAATCTAATATTTAACCTATGGAGAAATCACAAAGCAGCAACAGCAGGTATTCAAGAGCACCAGATGATCAGAGGGAAATTACCCCACATGCAACAGCTTTACAAAGGCCAAAAGACATATTTACCTTACAGCCAAAATAAAGCATTGTTTTAGTAGGTTTGCATCACAGTAACATTTAAAAACCAAATCTTTTATGTGAAAAATGGGGCATCAAATTTCACCAGCTTTGGAAGTCAGTTATATGGCACATAGAAAAAAGAAGCCTTTTGAAGTGGGGGGGGGGGGGGGGGGGGGGGGGGGGAGGGGGCACTCAGAGGCCACAGGGTGAAAGTATCATGTTAAAGGAGGAAAGAGGATTGAGAGAGAAAAATTTAAGACTAAGGAAAAACATGAATGTAGCTCACAGTCTAGATATAAAAGTGCTTTAAAGGGAAAAATTAAGCTCTAGCAAACCTCTACTAAAGAATGTGAAACTTAACTATATGTGGTCTAAACTAAAGACACAGACGTAAAAACCTGCCCTAGGAGGCAGATGATTTGGTGTCATACAAGACATATTACAATGAGTCTAGTGAGTCAAAACATATCTGGATAAAAGGACCAGACCTAATTCACAGAAAGGATGAGGCAGTCAGGAAATCCAGAAGCTGGCTATATGGTAAAAGCAACAAGCCAAATCAAAAGGAGCTGGAACTTAGAAGAAATTCTGAGTGAAAGTATATTCTTGGGTTGGTCAACAATTCGCAATTACCCCTATAGCTCTAGCCCAGAATATGGGAATGCCTTGACCAAAACTGACTCTGCCAAAGGAAACATTCAGGTAGAGGATATAAGTCGAGATTCTGCACTTCGTCTTAAAGAAAAGTCGTTTGACCCTTGCAGTTTATCCTTTCCGGGATATAAATTATCTTGGGGAAAGTGGTCAAACCATTCACTTTCTATATATTTCCACAGTTATGAAATGAGATGAAGCTCCAGTTTAGCAGTATCTTAAGGATGCATAATTTTCATCTGATCAAAAATGGAAAAGCTGATGTATGAAGAGAAAAAGCATAATGCAAAGGTGTTGAGGCTCATGTGGAGGACTAAAGCCACAAGTAGCAATACATTAAAGGTCTTTCCCTTCTGTGTGCATGCATGCCCACTGCTGGGTTGAAGTGACACTCACAAATGCACGCACCCTCCCATCACACTCACACTCTCTCACATGTACACACACACTTTCTTCTCTCAATGACAAACATCCTGCAGATAACTGATTCTAACATGGAGCACCTGGGTTAGGAAAAATGTCTAAGAGCATATCACTGACTCCAAACCTTATTGCCTCCATTGCCACATAAACCTCATTCAAAGTTATGCAAAGGGCCACTGGGGAACATTTATGCATTTGCTTTTATTTTGTTTCTGGGGGGAGGGGAGACACTCCTATAATTTTCTAACATATACTGCAGACTTTCTGCAGTAAGCACTCATGACCCTGCTGGTGACACCCCCCTATCACATTCTCTCCAGGATCAGTGATACCCTGTTTACTCTATCCTCAAAGTAAAATTTATGGAAAAGAATGATGGCTACAAATTTGAAATGAGCGTTTTCTATCCCTGATCCAAATCACAAACTTCAATGTAGCTCGGAATATGGGCTTTTGAGGTAGCCAAGCAAGAAACCTGGTTTGGCCCTTCAGCAGTCTTTGAATGGAGTATAAGTTGGCTGTAAGAAGAACTACTTAAAATATCTAATTTCAATATGGTCAGAAACAGGCAATTAGAACAAGCAGTCCTTCAATCAGGCAAAGCGAAGAGAAGAGCAACTCCAACCAAACCAAGAACCACAAGGTTGTGGCATTTTCAAAGGGAATTTAAGTTGGGTCACTAGAATGAATAGGTCTGAGATCCTCTGAGTCATTTACAGAAACCCTAGGTACAAATTGCTTTGGATTGCTGTGGCATCCAATCAGTAAGAGATATCAGTAAGATGGTGTACATACCATAGGCAGGGGCAGCTGTGCTGTAACCATAAGGTGTTCCATAGCCTAATGCAAAGAAGAAGAAAGAGATCAGTCCAGGACAAAGGGCAATAGGCAGTGGTCCAATTCACATGAAGTACCACCTGGCCTGGCGCCCTGGGACCTGAGGACTCCTTCCAAATGTTGGATGAGTGAGAACCATTCCCAGAGAAGCCCTAGTCTAACTGATCTTTCCATGCCTGCTTAGATGCAGAAGATTCTTTAAGTGGCCTACATGGCTCTCCTTGATGTACCAGAATATCCTATGTCTCTTTCTCACTGTACTTACCACACTGCATTGAAACGATCAATTCCTTGTCTGTCTCCTCCACCAGAATGGCAGAGTCAAAGTCTTAATCATCTTTGTGTGACCTGAACCAAGCAGAATGTCTGGCATATAATGAGCATTCACTAAATATAAATCACTGAACAAATTTTTAGAACTATTCAAATTACCAATTTCTCAAAGCTGGAAAACAGAATTTTCCAATCTTTTCAGAAAACTGCAACAGAGCAGACTAAGGCCTCAATTCCCATTAAAGAGGGCACATGAATTAGGTTTGTGAGCTCAAGTGCAAGGTCTGTGACTAGTTATCCGAATTCCTGGCCCCAGCAAAGTACCTGACAGAGGTCGAAACCCCAGTGTTGGTGAAACTCACATAAGCCTCAGGTGCCTATAAAAAAGGCTCATTTTATTATATAAAAACTAATACAAAAAACATGGAAGCTGGGGGCCGGCTGTAGCCCAGTGGATAGGGCGCCAGTTCACCACATGGGAGGCCCCAGGTTCGGTTCCCGGGGGCCTCTCCAGGCAGGCAGACCGCCTTGAGAGGGCAAGCCGCCGTGGGCGGGGCAGAGCTACCGTGGGCAGGGCAAAAAGCCGCCACGGGCAGAGCAAGTTGCCCACGAATGGAGCAGAGCCGCCCACAAGCGGAGCAGAGCCACCCGCGAGCAGGGCAAGCCGCCTGCGCGGTGAGCTGACTCGGCACATTGCTGCAACGGGGGGAGACAAAGCAGACACAGAAGAACACAAAAAATGAACACAGCAAGAGCAAGCAGAAAGGTGGGGGATATGTAACAACAACAACAAAAATGGAAGCTTTTGAACCAATCATTTCAGGCACTAGTTTCTTATATGTCATTAGACATAGAATATGTAAGTCTCCCATTTTCTCATCTGTAAAACAGGACACCTCCTGAGCTACTTTATAATGTTATTGTAGGGATAGGAAATACATGTTAATAAAAGCTGCTACCTTCCCTTTCAGTAAAACAATTAAAAAATATATAAATACATTGGGGTTATGGAAAAACTTTAGTAATGGATGGTAGTAAGGGTAGCACAATGTGAATGTGATTAATCCCACTGACTGGTATGTCTGGTTGAGATGTATATATGCTTCCACAATTTAAAAAAAAAAAAAAAAAGAAACTAAAGAGAAAATGACAATGCAATACATGATCCTGGACTAGCTCTAATAATGGAAAAAATGCCCCCAAAAGATAATATTCAATTTTTTTCAGTTGTCCCAATGTAGATTGAATGCTATATATCACTGTTAAATTTCTTAAACTTATTAACTGTACTTAATGACTTAATGAGGTTACCTAAGCCAATATCTTTGTTCTTAGGAAATACATATGAAAGCATTCATTATTCATGTAACAATGTATGCAACCTATTCTTGAATGTGAGAAAATAGAACAAATGTAGCAAAATGTTAAAAGTTGGAGAGCAGATGTGGCTCAAGCAGTTGGGCACCCGCCTCCCACATGGGAAGTCCAGGGTTCACTTCCCAATGCCTCGTGGGAAAATAAAAAAGCGAAAACAAAACGAAAAAACAAACCCAGGGAAGCCGATATGGCTCAGTGGTTGAGCGCCAACTTCCCACATATGAGGTCCCGGATTCGATCCCCAGCCCCGAGTGCCTCAAAAAAAAAAAAAAGTTAAAAGTTGGTAAATCTGGGTATATAGGTAAAGAGTACATATTGAAGTTCTCTAGATGAGTCTTGTATTATTTTTGCAACTGCCCTGTAAGTTTGAAATTAAAAAAAAAAAAGTAAAAAAAATAAAAATGAATACTCCAGCCCTGGGTGGGGGTAGGGGGGGGTAGGGGGTGGGTGGGAAGGATACACACACACACACACACACACACACACACACACAAAATCACTTGAGTAAACCTTAGGAGAAATTGGTTTCTAAGGAGAACAAGGGCACAAAATCTACATGGGCCTTTCATGCTGTACCCAAAACAAATCAAGCTTTTCCACTTACAATCCCTTTTTTCTATATATGCCATTTCTGCTGCTCAGAATGACTTTTTTCTCCTTTCTCTACCCTGCACCGAGCAAGTCTATCAGCATCATTTTTCTAACAGCATGTGCTAACTTTGTGTCTCTGTGTCACATTTTAATTAAGGTATTTACATTGTTTTTTTAGACATAATGCCATTTGAACACTAACAGACTACAGTATAGTGTAAACATAACTTTTGTATACACTGGGAAACCAAAAAATTCATGTGACTCACTCTATTGCAGTGGTCTGGAACCAGACCCGCAATATCGCCAAGGTATGCCTTTACTTAAGCTGTATAAAAACAGTGGGTGGTTCAATTAGTCTTGGTGCTTGTTAAATCATATAATTCAAGAGGACGCAATGCAGTGGAAATTAGTAGGAACATGAGAATGGCACCAGAGGTCAAAAGAGAATTCAATGTTTAAAAACAAGTTTGTATACTAAATCTATTTCAGGAAAAGGTAGCTATTCAGCTAGCTACAGTTTAAAGGGTTCCATTAAAACCTCCATAAAGAGAGATGAAACTACAACTACTAAGCTGGCCACTTATTAGATCATTATGGTTCTAATCCTGACTTCGCCTTTTACTAGCCAGCTGACTTTTGACTTTTACCTGTTATTTAACCTCTCTGAGCCTGAGTCTCTGCGACAACTGAATTGGTAGGGGAAATTAAATACTATGTGTAAAAATAGGTGCTATAGTCCCTGCAGCACAGTATATACTCCAAAAATAACATATAATCTATTTATAAGCTAAATTGACCTAATCTGAATCTTCTCTGGCTGTAAAAGAAGCTCATTTTTAACAGTTTCAGGAGTGATCCTTTCACCGAGGTCAATGAAATGACATAAAAGAATAGAAGTCACTACAGAGCAAAAGGGTCTAGCAACAGGCAGGATACATATGATTCCTTTCAAGATTACTTTCACCAAAATAAAAAAATTTTTTTAAAGATTACTTTCACTGAACAATACCTGTTTACTGCTCTAAAAGGCAGCAAACTTTACAAAACCACACCAAAAACAGATTTAAACCAGATTGAGCCCAGAAGAATACATTATCAAAGATGAGAAAGGTTTATTTCAGTATGTGCCTGTTATTTAATGAAAGCTTTTCTCTTTAAGAAATACATTGAATGAGGTTAAAATATTAGATTTCAGTAGAAATGCACAGAATATCTTCAGTAGTGAGATTCACTGAATATCTTGATTTTTGATGCACAAATTGTATCAAACTCTAAGAAAGTCATGACCTTTTCCCCACAATACTCATTTTAGCCAGTTCTTCCAACTAAAACTCCCAGGAAATTATCTTTGAAAGCTCTTTGTTTTTTGACACACTCCGGCCCTTACAATCTCTTCTTCATTCTATGCAAAGAGTAATCTTTAAAAATAAAATCTGCAGAGCGGGTGTAGCTCAGTGGTTGAGCGCCTGCTTTGCATGTGGTTCAATCCCTGGTACCTCCTAAATATATATACATATATATATAAATAATAAAAAAAATAAAATAAAAATAAAATTTGATCTTGTCAATGTCGCTACTCTCCAAGGAACTCTTCATGACTTCACACTGTACTTAGGATATTAAGACCAAAATTCAAGCCACGGTCTCCAAGACCAGGTTGGAGCTATAGAACTTGGCTCACATGGCTCCCTATGCCCTGCCCTACTTTCTGTTGTCCAGACATTCTGGCCACCTTCTGCTTCCTCAAATGAGCAAAGTTCCCTGCCACCAGCACCACAGGGTCTCTGCACATGCTGTTCCCTCTATAACACTCTTCATTCAAGTCTTCTCTGAGTTAACTTCTACCCATTCTTCAAAGGGTCCTTTCTTCAAGGAACCTTCTGGGGCCCACTAAATTAAGTCAGGTTCCTCTGTTACATGCTCTCATAGTGTTGTGTCCTTCCCTTCATCACACTCATCTTATTTTTTAATTGCATGTAATTATTTGAGTAATATGTCTCACCCCTTAACTGTAAGCAGCATGAGAGCAAAATCCATGACTGTTGTATGCCAAAGCTAGCATATAAGATTTGCTGAATGAGTCAATGTACTCTTTATGAAAAACACTTACTGGGACCAACTTCTAGAAGTATAATTCCAAAGCCACATCATTCATACAGCTTCCCAAATGGCCTGTTCTAATTCTTTCTTAGAGGAAAACACATTCTAATTGAGTTCTTAGGGGTGTTCCCTAAAACACAGTGATTGAATAAGGCCAAATCTTGTGAAAATATCATTTTGATCAACAACTACAAGCAATTTACTTTCTCAGTTAAAAGTCCCACACTTTCAATGTTGCCAAACTGGTTTTAACAAGACAGCTATATATCTACCTCTAAAATGACATAAGGACTAGAACAAAGGCAGAGAGAGGGTTATCTTCCCTCACCTCCCTAAAGCCATGTGGTAAAATGGTAATATAAACTTTAGAAATGCAAACACCTTCGTTCAAATCTTTGCTCTACTGTTTACTAGTTGTTTCACCCTAGGTTAGTTTCTCTACCTCCCTAAAATCCCAGTTTCCTCATCTGAAAAATGGAAATAATTTCTACGTTGAGGAAACAATGTGAGGATTAAAGCCAATTAAGTGAAATCACTTACTCAAAAGTATCTATGTGCAGAAAGTTCTAGATAGATAAACCCCCTCTTTCTTTCTTTTTATACTTCTTCAGCCTTTGATAATTCTCAAATGTTAATAATGTCAGGATTCACCCCAATTAAGTAGCCTCTTATCAAAAGTTTTTCTTTCTCACTTATTATACCCACCTTGTCTTCTATGTTCCTGCTAAATACACCCTTCTCAGATTTCCAAACACCTCAAATTTTAGGACATCTTTTAGGTTCCTCGTTGTCCAAATATGTCCCCTCAACCAAGTACAATATTGTTCATCTGTCATCTCCCTCCAGGAAGCCTGTAGTCCCTCAGCAGAATCTGAGAGAAAACCTATGATATTCTGTAGATTCTCCTCTTTTGAATTTCTGTATATATCCATCTTATACCTGTGCTTTATTTCCAAAGACCCTGTATAACTTTGGAAAATGAAAGTGATACTGCTCTTTGAAGTTTGGCCCAGAAAAGGAGGCAGACTTCTTACAGGTCATACTATACCTGGAGCTATATAGCCAGGAGCAGCTGTGGCCCCAACAAAAGCTCCCCGTGTTAGAGTTCCTCTTCCTCTGCCCCGAACAGCTTGTACTGCTGCAGATACAGCCGTATTCACAATACCCTTTGCCTGTTAAAAATAACACACACTTTCATTACTGAGAGAAACAAGATCCTATCATCTCTTTAATATACAACCTCTAAGAGAAATTTGAGCCCATAGGTGAGACAACGAGCCCTTTTATGGCTTTGGCCCTTCAATTTAGCATCTGTAAAATGAAAGTGACACTTACCTTACAGATTGTTCTTGGAGAATAAACTGGCACATAAAAGCATACAAATAACTTCTTTTCATTTGTGTGTTACCCAGAAGAGTTGATTTTCTATAACATTTCAGTAGTCATATTACATCCAAAATCATTTCAGACCTGACTAAAGTAATTACAGACACTTGGTACCTAGGTTCAAAAATCCACTGAATTCTCTGCCCAGAAGCAGGATACACCCCAGCAACCAACCACCAAAAATTAGCTTGAACCTGAACAGGGGTTTAAAGTACTAATCAGGAAGAGAGGAAGGCTAAAGACGTAGGTGCCAGTTCCTTCTCTGTAAGTAACTGTGACCTCAGAAAGTCATGCTATTTCTTTGGGCCTGTTTCTTCTGCCATATGTATGTATGTATGTATGAATCATTAAGTTAAATAAATACCACCTTTAAAGCCTTTTCTTGCTCTAAAGTACCCTGGAACTCTGATGAAGTCACATAATTTCTCTCTATAGGAGTCTTCCCAATTGTAAAATGGGGATAATGATACCCACTTTGGATTCCTTACTTTAGAAATAAAAAAGCAACTGAATAAATAGGTATAAAAACATTGTGAAGGGGGCTGGCTAGATGGCTCAGTGGATAAGAGTGCCGGTATACCGCGTGGGAGGCCCCGGGTTCAGATCCCGGGGACCTCTCCGAGGAGGCAGACGGCCTTGAGAACGGCAAGCCGCCGTGGGTGGGGCAAACCCACCGTGGGCAAGGCAAAAAGCCACCACGGGCACGGCAAAGTCACCCGTGAAACACGGAGCTGCCGCCTGCGAATCGCGAACTGCCCCGCAAAACATGGAGCGGAGCCGCCGGTGAAAACGGAATGGAGCTACGCATGAACGGAGCAAGCCGCCTCCGCGGAGGGCCGACTTGGCGCGCCGCCGCAAAGATGGGGGAGACAAGAAGCAGACATAGAAAAAACACAGAAGATGGACACACAGTAAGAGCAAGCAGAAGGGGGGGGGGGAATATGTAACAAAAAAAAAAAATTGTGAAAAGCAGAATAGAAAATTCAAGGAGTAAAAGAATGAAGGACTGCTAAAACATCCTTTTTCCAAACTGAAATGTTAAGAAAATCAAAGGGTATCTAGTTTTAATTACACTTTATTTTAAAAAAATAAAGATGTAATAAAAGCTGCTAGAGCTAATAAACGATTTCAGCAGAGTGTCAGGATACCAGATCAATATGCAAATATCAGTGGTGTTTCTATACACTAGTAATGCACAATCTGAGGAGGAAGTAAGGGGAAAAATTCCATTTACAATAGTGACTAAAAGAATCAAATATTCAGAAATAAACGTAACCAAGGATATAAAGCACTTGTATTCAGAAAAACTACAATGTATTGTTAAAAGAAATTTAAAAAGACCTAAATAATTGGAAGAACATTCCATGCTCATGGATTGGAAAACTAAATATCATTAAGATATCAATTCTACCCAAATTGATACACAGATTTAATGCAATCCCAATAAAAATTCCACCAGCATTTTTTAAACAAATGGAAAACACAATTATCAAATTATTTGGAAAGATAAGGGGTCCCAAATAGCTAGAAACATCTTAAAAGAAAAAGCAAAATTGGAGGCTCTCACTTTCGGACTTTAAATCGTATTACTTAGCTACAGTGGTAAAAACAGCATGGTACTGGCATAAAGACAGACACATACACCAATGGAACAGAATTGGTGGTTCAGAAACTGACCTTCAAGTGATTTTTGAGAAGCATGTCAAACCCACCCAGCTCGGGCAGAACAGTCTATTCAACAAATTGTGCTGGAAGAACTGGATATCCATAGCCAAAAGAAAGAAAGAGGACCCCTATCTCACACCTTATACAAAAATTAACAAAAAAATGGATATAAAACCTAAATATAAATGCAAGAACCATAATGCTCCTAAAAGAAAATGTAGGAAAACATCCTCAAGACCTGGTGGTAGGGGTGGATTCTTAAACCTTACATGGAAAGCCTGAGCCACGAAAGAAAACATGG